>JARYGA010012354.1:0-24801 GCA_030545235.1 Helianthus tuberosus | reverse complement strand
ACACAAGGCATCTGTTAGGCCAAACACCCTCACCCACACATCAATGAAATCACCCTAGTGGTGAAAACACCTTGTGTGTTTTCGTCCACTAGTGGACCAACGAAAACAGAGATGGGCCTTGGCCCAAGTATTGAGTTATTATATATTTATTTTATCACAATCTTCTCGGAGAAGTTTCTCTTTTGGCAAACCTTATCACATTGTTTCTCTCTCTCCTTTTGAAACCCGACTGCACACATCCATCAAAGTATCACCTTGCTGCTTAGGTTAGTTATTGATTTCTTATTATTACTGGATACCATGAATGTGCAGGTAGTATGTGATGATTTGTATTGATTTGTATGTTATGAAAGATCTGAGGATTTAATGATAGTCTTGATATCACAATGATTTAGTAATCTGTGCGATGGTGTTTATTGTTTGGGTAGGTTGATAGTTTGTTGAAACTGTTGTGATGATTGAATGAATAGATATAGAGTTTCTGGGTTTTTAAGTTACTGTAAATGTTGATGATGATAAGGAAACCAACGAAATCACTAAGGGATTTCGGCACCCTAGTGATTTCGTCACACACATGCTCAACGAAAACACCCCCACAATAATGAACTGGACGAAATCACATAAGTGATTTCGGCCCATATAGTGAGTTCGGCCCAGATGTGTTTTCGGCCCATTGAGGGATTTCGGCCATAAGGTGATTTCGGCTAAAGGGGTTTTCGGCACTTGAGTGATTTTGGCAACATGTTTACTGTAATTATTAATGTCATTAAATATGTTAATCGATTAAACTAATCACTGGAATAACTCAGTTAGTTTATTTAACTATGTTAAATATGTAAGTTGATAACTTCATTTTTTGAGTAACTCTGTTAGTGGACAAATTCTGTTAAGTTGTTAACTGAGTTAACTGACTTACTCTGTTTATTTATTATTCCAATGAAGTGGATTAATTCTGTTATTTCATGAAATTTGTTAACCTTATTCACTCAGTTAACTTGCTAGTTCTGCTAGATGCCAACTCTGTTAAATGTATGGATGCAATTAACTGCTTGTGTGGCATGATATGAACTGTCAAACACTCCATGATATTACTGTGATGATAGTTATATGTGAAATATTACGAACGTGAACTGATTGAATATACGTGCACTATAGGACTTGACTGATTTATTGTGAGCACTTAACTTAGCATACCGAGCAAAACAAGGTGAGTTCACACTTCTACCAAGGCATGGGATTCCCGGGGTTGGGAATGGGTTGATTGATTTTTTTTATGCTTAAGAGTTATCGGAATTACATACCATAGGCCTCGGGAGAGGAAGGTTAATGGTAGATACTACTAGACTAGTGATACATATACTTCTCTTCGCACACATGCCGGGATCGGCCGCGATACTAGAACGATCTTCGCAAACATGCCTGGAATGGCCGCGAACTATACTTTAATCTTCGCAAACATGCCTGGAGGGCCGCGATACAAATATACCTAGTCTAGAGAACACATGGGAAACCCCCACTAAACTTCGCAAACATGCCTAGAGGGCCGCGACACCATTACATACGATACGTGATTACTAAACGAACTCATGATTTACGATACGAACACTATTACTGAACTACTAACTGTGAACTCGCTCAACTAGTTGTTGACTCTCTGTTACATGCCTTGCAGGACCTTAGGTACTTTTGGAGCTTGCACGGGAGGCACGGTCGTTGTGGACATGGATCGTGAATGTGTCGTTAAACATTATGACATTTTGTACTTATACTTATGTTGGGTTTTACATTATTGCTTCCGCTACACACTTGTTTATGTTGGGTTTTGAAAACGCCTATCGTATTGATGAATGACTTCTACTATTTTACTTATGTTCAATATGATTGGTGGCTTGATCCTGGTCAGTCACGCCTCCAAGCGGTGGTACTCCGCGTGTGGATTTTGGGGGTGTGACAGATTGGTATTAGAGCCATTGGTTATAGAGAACTCGGTTTTAATAAGGGGAAAACGTTTTTGTTAAAACCAGACTATAACCGAAACAGTGCTCAACGATCCACAACGACGCCTCGCTCCACGTGCAAGACTCAACATCCTAGGTAATATGGTACATGTTTTGTTGCCTACTTGCTAGAATTGCATAGAACTTTGCTCAGGGTATGCTTAGGTTAACTTAACACTATTGCTTGAGAATACTTGTGTGCTCACTTTCTTCGGTCATCGCACTACTCGCGAACCTCTCTCACTTATGTTATATTTGCTATGAAGATCATGGCTGGACGCATTAACATGACACAAGCCCAGTTGACGGCTCTTATTAACGAACGAGTTGCTGCGGCACTTGCAGCCGCACAAGAAGGAGGTATACCCTGCCGTTGTAACTCACACTAGGATCTTTAGATCCTACACTCCTAAAACAACTCTTGTGCTTAATCTTGTCCTGGTTCTTATACACAACAGGTCAACACGCTCAGCCACCTGTTTGCACCTTCAAAACTTTCATGGACTGTCGTCCTACTACTTTTAGTGGCACGGAAGGAGCAGTTGGGCTCCTCCATTGGTTTGAAAAGCTCAAGTCCGTATTTGAAATGTGTGAATGCCCTGAGGCTCGCAGGGTGAAGTACGCCACTGGTACTCTAGAAGGCATTGCGCTGACTTGGTGGAATGCGCAAGTTCAGATGTTAGGGTTGGCTGTTGCTAACGCCACACCCTGGAATGATTTTAAGGAATTGATCAAAGAGGAATATTGTAGCCGTGATGACATTCATAAGCTGGAGGTAGAGTTTTACCACTTGAAAATGACGGGGTCAGAAATTGAAGCGTACACCAGAAGATCGAATGAGTTGGCTATCCGGTGTCCTTCTATGGTAGACCCTCCCATTAAGCGTATCGAACTGTATCTCAATGGTCTGGTGCCGGAGATTCAAAGTCACGTAACCTCAGCAAATCTTGGCACTATTCAGCAGATCGTCAAGTTAGCTCATCGCCTCACCGATCAGGCAGTGGAACAGAACAGGCTGCCTAAACGTATCAGCGCTACTACTACCGCTGCCACTCCAGTTACTCCTGCTACTCCCAGTAACAACAAGCGGAAATGGGAAGGGGATTCCAGCAGGGGTTCAGCTACCGTACAGTCTCAAGCACAGCAGCAGCGCAAGACTAGTGATTACCAGAGTCCGAGCCAGCAATCGTCTGGTGGTCAGGGGCAGAGTGGATATCGGGGAATTCATCCACTGTGTAACAGGTGCAACCGTACAACCGGACTTAACCCGGGACATAAAAATAATATTATCGACACTTTAAATACCTATTTATCACTTTAACGGATCAATATCCAACCGTACAACCGGACTTAACCCGGGACATAAAAATATTGACATCAACATTATTTTTCTTTTTCTGAGCCAGTTAGGGTCCCCAAATAACCTAACACCCGCTATATATTACAACACAATATTACACTAAATTAGTTACTAAACTAACTAACTATCACTTAACTTTACCATTGAAATTGAACCAAATAAGCCACCCCCTAGTACAACCGATCGGATATTTTCCCATGAGGGGACACACTCACCCAAGGTATTGAATATTTTATTAGAAGATTGTCTAGTATCTTGAGGACAATTTATATTTTGGGTAAAAACCTATGATGGTTTTTAAATAAGATTTATGGATAAAGACTTTCATATTACACCAAAGCACTACTCTTTTTCCCCTCTTTGTGAGTTCGGCCGAGAGCACCCAACACCCACCCACCAACATTTTCAATTTCCAATCTTGCAAGTCCAAGCTTATACAAGTGTGAAGGATCTCATACGAGGAAGCCCGGTGCTTGCGGATTGCCAAGGACCTCCCCACGACGCTTTTATCCACCCGTTTTTCGACTAGTTTCTTCCCTAGCCTCGAGCTAGTAGTAAGTGACTCTAAACACCATCGTGATCTATTCTAAAGTGGTTAATAACAAATTTAACGGGTAAAAATCATAAACACTAGAGATCACAAATTAAAAGTCTACTAAAATAATGAACTTGGTGGTTAATAGGTAAATATTGGTGTAAAACTTATAAAATTTGTTTTGTTATGATTATTTAGTGTTGTTTTATGCTAGTGTTAGTTCGGATCGTCATCTAACCCGACTAAGTCATGTTCATGGAACATGACCTAGTGTATGTTAAAGTGTGAAAAGTGGTTAGATGAAGAACACGACTACTTATAATCATGAACTTGTGTAAAAACAATTTTTCTTATGAAATGGAGTTCTAAACTAGTAGATCTAAAGATCTACAAGTGGTATTTTCAAAGAACCAAGTGTCAAAAGAAATCATATTTTTAAAGCCGGATCTTTCCTAAACAAAGGTGATTTTTGTGAACACACAAGTGTGTAGACACTTGTGTAACAAAGAGTTTTAACAAAGAATTATTTTTGTAATTTTTGACAAGAAGTTGTAAAGATGTATCTTCTTTAAAAACAAGGTTCTCAAAGAAACCAAGTTTATTTATAAAAGATCTACTAAAAATATGGGGAAAGTTACTACACACTTTTACACAACCCACAAGTTCATGCGTTTGTGGTATTTTTGAACTAGTATGATGTTGAAATATTGTTTGTTGTTGATTGAGAAAATTTTTGTTTGAATTTATAAAAGAAAATGATACGCTTGAAAGCGTGGCCACCTCCAGTTACAGAGGAAACTCTGGCGAAATTTTTCCAGAAATATAACACTTGGAAAATATTTTTACGACAAGTGTTATGAATATATTTTCGACTTGTTTTTCCAAACAAACTTCGCCATGAATTGTTATTACAAAATCTCCAAGTGTCGGAGGTGGGATTTTCACAAAATAAAACTTGCTAAAATATATATTTAGTATATATTTTTCATACACAACACTTGTGTAAATTTTTGTGATTATTTTGTGAACTACGTAAATATTATTTTTAGGGTAAAAATAATATTACCAAATATTAACGACTCCAAAATAATGCGAACGCCTTCACAATAAATATTTAAGTTACACCGGTATTATTAATACCACCCGAACCTTACAACGTAACTTACGTATTTTCAAAAAATACTCATAAGTGTGTATTTTGACAAGGATATTATTTTGGAAAATTATATGGAATAAGATATAATATTTTTGGGAAAAATATTTATATTTTGGAAGTAGAGTATTTTAGACAAATGAAATAAAATATATTTTAAGTGAGACTTAATAATATATTCCGAAGTTATACGAACGCACATGTATTAAAAACCCCCATCCTTGGGAAGGAATATAATTACAAAGATTAATTACGAAGTGTAATTACGAAATAGTTGCCTAACTATTTCCCAGAGACATTAAACCTTAAACTAAGGCACGGCCGTCCGTCTGATAGAAGTTAGTACGTGTAGGTCGTCGCACAGCAGATTTTTCTGGGAGATACTTTTTAGAGACGCACTTCGGTGAGCTCAAGCTCCCCCTTTTCTCTTAACTGTTTTCAGTTTTTAAACTGCGGGGGTGAAATACATGTTACATTTACTACAAACGTTTTATACACGGTATGATTAGCTAAGGAACCTACTGCTAGATCACGTGACTGGATAGGCTATTATCGTAAGACCATTAATCCTTGTATAAGGACCGAGAGGCATGAGTGATAGATCTATCGGGTGTTGCGAGCCCCACACATGGGCCAGCGTGTGGCTGCATGTGGTGACTATGTTGTTCCGCCGGAAGGACCGGTACGAAATCCGCGTTACAGGTTTGAGTGCTTCCTAGGCCATGTCACTTATTAATGTATTAGCTACACATTAATCGATCTCTTTTTCCTTATTTGCTACATACCAGGATTTTTATACTTACAAGGGTTTTACATACTCACTTACACATGAACTCGCTCAACATTATGTTGATTTTTCCAACTTACATGTATTTCAGGGAACTAAGGATCTGGCACGGTATGCTACGTTTTCACGCTGCGTAGAGATATGGGATCATCCGAGTTTAGGGGTTGTGGCTTTTACCTGGACGAGTCACAGTTCTTAAACTACGTCTATCTTAAGTTTGTGGTTGTGTCTTTCGAACAATGTTTTTATGTTATTAGGTTGTAATCTCCGTTGCATGTGTCAACGCCTTAAGACAATGTTGTGGTATTTTTGCTTTTCAAACTTAAATCAATGGATGATCTGCATGGTTTTATTTTCATATAGCTTTGTTGTGATTAAGCTATGGTATTAAGAAGTCACACCAAATAAACTCACGCTTCCGCAAAGCCAGGGTGTGACAGCTTGGTATCAGAGCTCTGATCATAGCGAACTAGGATTCTTTCTCGAGTCTAGACTATGATCACTAGGGCTCTCACGAAAACAATTTTACATTGCATACCACCTAAGTCCAGATCCAAAACGTTTTTTTTACAAACAAATGTTGAGCACATTTTATTTGTTAGTTATAGGCTCAGTCTAGGAGGCTGAGGCTCAGTCTGGGAGGCTGAGGCTCGGTCTGGGAGGCTGAGGCTCGGTCTAGGAGGCTGAGGAAGTAGGCTAGTGGGACTAGGAAGAACAGTCCGAAAGGCTGGGAAGGTAGTTTGAGAGACTAGGAGATTCAGTCTGGGAGGCTGGGAGGCTAGTGGGACTAGGAGAACTATATGATTGCTTATTGGTGACTAACATGTTTATATGATTATATGATTGATTGTTGTACGTATGTGTGTTTGTGTTACAAACGTCGTGCCTTCATCAGATACTGGAGGGTCGGACACTACAGATCCCCACGGCCATAGTATCAGGTGACATAGTTTCATCGGAGCACGAGGTGTACACTTTCGATACGACCAGCACAGATGAGGACGACTTTCAACCCTTTGCACTGCCTGATGTCGTAGCAGAGCCTGCTGATGGCCATCTTGTTGGGGATTTACCACTCGCGGTGATCCCTGCTCCTGTGCCCCTTGCCGCTTATCCAATTGTTGATATGCCCCCTCCCCCGACGTTGTCTCTGACGACGATGTCGATCTATTAGGGGAGGACCCACTTGAGGGCGAGGCCCTATTGCTGCTGGTGATAGCCTACTGCTTGCTAACGCTCATGCAGAGGAGGCTCATGCCCATTCCCCTGTCCCAGACTCATTTGAGTCTGTGACGTCCGCATCTTTGCATACACCGGGAGTGCAGCACCACTCACACGACGCCGACCCTGATATGGCATCATCAGCTGCACCAGTTCTCGCGCACAGCTTTAAGTTTGATCACGATATTGAGGATAATCCTGTTCTTCCACCTGGTTTTGATCCAGACCATGACATTGAGTACATACACTTAGACCAGCCCTTGGAGGATCCTGTAGCCCCTGTGTTTGTTGATCCAGCTAACTTTGAAATGAAGTTTGTTGATCCGGAGCCGGCCATGGCCCCTGAGCCAGACGTTGCTCCTGACCCCGCATTAGAGCATGACACTGTTCATGCCGATGCACCTGCTGTTGCTCCTTGATTGATCATCTGCTTGGACGAGAGAAAATTTGGGGTAACTGTGCAAGACAATTTATTATTACGGGGGCCCACGTAATAACGACTTGTAGTGCACAGAAACCCTGGTGGACTCTGCGGGTCAAGCTAATGAAAACCAATGTAGCAGGAAATAACTTAAACACGAATGACCAAGGTGATGTAGCCTCGAGTTCATTCTATTACAAGCAACAAGCCAAATTGGCAAGCCTATGTGAAGGCTCAGAAATTATTTCCTCACTCATACATTGAGTATATTTACGTGTGAAATTGGGTGATTACATGATGGCTTATGGTGCTATATATCTCATAGACAATTGAAACGTTGTCTAACCCGCTTCATACCACTTCGACAGAAGAGAATGTCACCCAGACGTGACACAAACACCAGTACGTTGCCAAGGACAGAAGCCGAGCTGCAAGAACGCATCTCACAGGCAATTACACGACATGAAGCCCTCCGCTCTAAGCACAGCGATGGCACTACTGGGAACAACCCCCCCCCCCCCAACTGGCTGCACCTATAAGCAGTTCCTGAACTGCAAGCCTTTGAACTTTGACGAAACGGGAGGCACCGTGGCATTTGTTCGCTGGTCTAAAAAGACTGACTCCATCCTAAGAATGAGTAACTGTTCGCCCCAACAGAGTGTTACCTATATCTCGGGGTTATTTCTAGATGGCACACTCTCATAATGGAACCTCCAGGTTCAGACCCTTGGTACAAGATGCTGCTAATGCACTGAGCTGGGACGAGCTCAAAGAAATGATGGAGAAGAAATACTGTTCTAGGGCTGAAATCCAGAAGCTTGAGGTGGAGTTCTGGAATTGAAAATGGACGGACCAAAGATTACTGAATACGTCCAGCAATCTCACGACTTGTCTAGGGTCGTCCCCTACTTAGTCAAACCGGAGTTCAAAAGGATTGAACGATTCATTTGGAGACTTGCACCCTAGATCAGGGGTATGGTTACTACCTCGAAGCCCTCAACCATTGCAGAGGCTATCAATATGGGTGATTTATTTATAACATGAGATGTTATGTGTTGATATTGTTGTATACTTACGTACACTCTACTTACTATGACCTGACCAACGTGAACCATCTTTTAGAAGATGCCACCAAGACGCGAGACGCGTATGCCTACCAATGAGGCAGAACTTCAAGGAATCATTGCTGCCGCCATAGCGCAGTATGCAGCCTCAAATGGAGGAACGAGCGGGAGCCATTCAAGTAATAACGGCAACAACAATCCGCCTCATGGGTGCACCTACAAGCAGTTCCTAGACTGCAAACCTGTAAACTTTGATGGCACCGGAGGTGCTGTTGCTTTTGTTCGTTGGGCCGAAAAGACAGAATCAGTTCTCCACATGAGCAAATGCGCTCCAGATCAGCAAGTTACCTACATCTCTGGGCTATTCCTGGACGGAGCCCTGTCATGGTGAAATTTACAAGTCCAAACACTTGGTGAAGCCGCAGCCTACACAATAACATGGAACAAGCTGAAAGAGCTCATGCGTAAAAAGTATTGCTCTCGCGCTGAGATCCAGAGGTTGGAAACTGAGTTTTGGCATTTGAAGATGGAAGGTCCGAAAATCGCAGAGTATGTTCAAAGGTTCCACGACCTGTCACATGTGGTACCTTATATGGTCACACCAGAATTCAAGCGGATTGAGCGCTTCATTTGGGGTTTAGCTCCTCAAATCATAAGTTTGGTGACCTCTTCAAAACCGGCAACAATCACTGAGGCGATCGATCTAAGCGTAGCTCTCACTGAGGAGGCGATCCGCCTAAACAAGTTTTCTGATGTTGAGCAAAAGAAGAAGGAGACTCACGTAGAGTCGTCCGGGGGTAACAAAAGGAAATTCTTGAACTTCAAGCAGGGAACTAGCCACGTTGGCAAGAAAGAACCAAGCGCACCAGCCCAAGCTGCGACTGGTACTGGAAGGAGAGGAAAGGGATATATGGGTACTCATCCCAGGTGTAACTCCTGCCAACGTCATCATTCTGGCCGATGCGGGCCAAAAGTATGTGAAGCTTGTGGAAAACTTGGCCACTTGAAGGATTCTTGCTGGGCTAGTGCTGGCCGGGGAGGCCAAGGAGGTTATGGTAATAGAAACAATAATCGTGGTGGTATTGGGAATCGCCCACAGGGGAACAATGGAGGAAATGGGAATCGAGGCAACAATGTGAATCAAGCTGGTAATGTGAATCGAGATCAGAACAACAATTAAGCTGGAAATGGAGGTGGAAACGGACAAAGACCAGGTTGCTTTAACTATGGTGACATTGGGCACTATAAGCGGAACTGCCCAGAATTGAATCAAGCGCGTGGAAGGGTTTTCAATATCAAAGCGAGGGAAGCGCGCCAGGATCCCAATGTTGTTACTGGTACGTTCCCTATAAATCAACGCTTTGCATCCATGTTATTTGATACTGGTGCCGATTATAGCTTCGTATCGTTAGAGTTCAAGAATACGCTTGGATTAGCCGCTAGTAAATTAGATATTCCTTACTCAATTGAATTAGCTAATGGAAAGTTAGTAGAAGCTAATGAAGTGGTCAGAGGTTGTGTAATTGAGTTGGGAGAGCATGAGTTTACTTTGGATCTACTACCAGTTCAGCTGGGGAGCTTCGACGTGGTAGTAGGAATGGATTGGTTATCAAGCAACAAGGCTGAGATTGTTTGCCATGAAAAGGTCGTTCGTATCCCAACCGAAGATGGAGAAACAATTGTGGTTCATGGGGAGAAGCGGGATACGCCTTTAAGAATTATCAGTTGCCTGAAAGCTCGTAAGTGTTTACAAAAGGGATGTGTTGCCTTCCTGGCACACATCGTGAATAAGAAAGCTGCTGAGCCGAAAATCGAAGACATCCCTATCGTGAGGGAATAACCTGAAGTCTTTCCAGAGGACTTGCCAGGATTGCCACCCCAAAGGCAAGTGGAAGTTCACATTGACTTAGTTCCAGGCGCCGCGCCTATAGCTAGGGCACCTTATAGACTTGCACCGTCAGAGATGCAGGAGTTGTCGACACAACTCCAGGAGTTACTTGACAAAGGATTCATCCGACCAAGCTTCTCACCTTGGGGAGCTCCAGTTTTATTTGTCAAAAAGAAAGACGGTAGTTTTCGTATGTGTATTGACTACCGGGAGTTGAATAAGCTGACGATCAAGAATAGATACCCCCTGCCAAGAATCGATGATTTATTCGATCAACTCCAAGGTTCAAGCTTTTATTCAAAGATCGATCTTCGATCTGGATACCATCAGCTAAGGATGCAAGAGGAGAGTATCCCGAAAACAGCCTTCAGAACTCGTTATGGACATTACGAGTTCCTAGTTATGCCGTTTGGGCTAACCAACGCGCCTGCTGTTTTTATGGACCTAATGAACCGAGTCTGCAAGCCGTATCTCGATAAGCTCGTGATTGTATTCATCGACGATATTTTGATTTATTCAAAGACAAAGGCTGAACACGAACAACACTTAAGAGCTATTTTGGAGTTGCTGAAAAAGGAACAGTTATACGCCAAGTTCTCAAAGTGCGAGTTTTGGCTACGCGAAGTCCAGTTTCTTGGACACGTGGTTAATGGAAATGGAATCCATGTTGATCCCACAAAGATCGAGGCGATAAAGAGCTGGGAGACTCCAAGGACGCCGACCGAGATTCGCTAGTTCTTAGGTTTGGCTGGCTATTATCGAAGATTCATTGAGGATTTTTCAAAAATCGCTCAACCACTGACACTCCTCACGCAGAAAGATAAGAAGTTTGATTGGGGAATCAAACAGGAAGAAGCATTTCAGCTACTAAAAGACAAGCTCTGCAATGCGCCAATCTTAGCGCTACCAGAGGGAACCGATGATTTCGTGGTATACTGTGATGCCTCACGACAAGGATTGGGTTGCGTGCTGATGCAACGCCAGAAAGTTATAGCTTACGCGTCACGTCAGTTGAAAGTTAATGAAAAGAATTATACCACGCACGACTTAGAACTAGGCACAGTGATATTTGCATTAAAGATCTGGAGACATTACCTGTACGGTACGAAGTGTACAATCTTCACAGATCATAAGAGCCTACAACACATATTCGACCAGAAAGAGCTGAATATGAGACAAAGACGTTGGGTCGAATTGTTGAACGATTACGACTGCGAGATAAAGTACCATCCAGGGAAGGCGAATGTGGTCGCTGATGCCCTAAGTCAGAAAGAAAGGATCAAGCCCATAAGGGTTAGGGCTTTGGAGATGATTGTCCAGACAGATCTCTCTCTACGCATTTGTGCCGCACAGAGAGAAGCTTTGAAAGAAAGGAATATTGAAGATGAGTATCTCCGTGGGATGGAGAAGCAATTAGTGCCAAACGAGGAAGGAACGTTATGTTTTATGAAAAGGATTTGGGTTCCTCTGTTTGGTGGTTTGAGAAAAGTTATTTTTGATAAGGCACACAAATCACGGTACTCTATCCATCCAGGAGCGGATAAGATGTACCAGAACCTTAAAAACTATTATTGGTGGCCTAGGATGAAAGGCGACGTTGCTGTTTATGTTAGCAAATGTTTGACGTGTGCCAAGGTGAAAGCTGAATACCAGAAGCCTTCGGGACTTCTGCAACAACCTGAAATTCCCAAGTGGAAGTGGGAACAGATTTCAATGGATTTTATAACAAAGTTGCCAAGAACGCCAAGAGGCCATGACACTATTTGGGTAATAGTGGACTGATTTACGAAGTCCGCACACTTTCTACCAATCAAAGAGAAGGACAATACGAGTAAACTTGCGGAAATATACATGCGAGAAATTGTTGCACGTCATGGAGTGCCTCTCTTGATCATCTCTGATAGAGATGGGAGATTTGTATCAAGGATTTGGCAATCCTTCCAAGAAGCTTTTGGCTCGCAATTGAATCTGAGCACTGCGTTTCATCCGCAAACTGATGGGCAAAGTGAAAGAACTATTCAGACATTGGAGGATATGCTGAGAGCATGTGTAATGGATCTTGGTGGTAGCTGGGATAAGCATTTACCATTGGCCGAATTCTCATACAACAACTGCTACCACACCAGTATTGGAGCCGCGCCATTTGAAGCTCTTTACGGACGCAAGTGTCGATCACCCCTATGCTGGGCTGACGCAGGTGATAGGCAGTTTGTTGGTCCCGAAATCGTCCAAGAGACGACAGACAAGATTGCGCAGATTTGAAAACGCATCGAAGCGGCTCGCGAACAGACAGAAAGCCTATGCAGATCCAAACCGGAAACATTTGGAATTCCAAGTTGGAGATATGGTTTTATTGAAAGTTTCACCCTGGAAGGGTGTGGCACGCTTCGGAAAGCGTGGGAAGTTGAATCCGCGTTACATTGGCCCTTTCATAATTCTGCAAAGGATTGGGCTTGTAGCCTACAAGTTGGACCTACCTGCTGAACTCCATGGTGTTCACGATACATTCCATGTATCCAATTTGAGAAAAAGTCCAACACAAGAAACAGTGATCATTCCCGCTGACGAAGTTCATATCGACGACACGCTCCACTTCACTGAAGAACCTGTTGAGGTCACGGATTGGAAGTAGAGTATTTTAGACAAATGAAATAAAATATATTTTAAGTGAGACTTAATAATATATTCCGAAGTTATACGAACGCACATGTATTAAAAAACCCCATCCTTGGGAAGGATTATAATTACAAAGATTAATTACGAAGTGTAATTACGAAATAGTTGCCTAACTATTTCCCAGAGACATTAAACCTTAAACTAAGGCACGGCCGTCCGTCTAATAGAAGTTAGTACGTGTAGGTCGTCGCACAGCATATTTTTCTGGGAGATACTTTTTAGAGACGCACTTCGGTGAGTTCATGCTCCCCCTTTTCTCTTAACTGTTTTCAGTTTTTAAACTGCGGGGGTGAAATACATGTTACATTTACTACAAACGTTTTATACACGGTATGATTAGCTAAGGAACCTACTGCTAGATCACGTGACTGGATAGGCTATTATCGTAAGACCATTAATCCTTGTATAAGGACCGAGAGGCATGAGTGATAGATCTATCGGGTGTTGCGAGCCCCACACATGGGCCAGCGTGTGGCTGCAGGTGGTGACTATGTCGTTCCGCCGGAAGGACCGGTACGAAATCCGCGTTACAGGTTTGAGTGCTTCCTTGGCCATGTCACTTATTAATGTATTAGCTACACATTAATCGATCTCTTTTTCCTTATTTGCTACATACCAGGATTTTTATACTTACAAGGGTTTTCCATACTCACTTACACATGAACTCGCTCAACATTATGTTGATTTTTCCAACTTACATGTATTTCAGGGAACTAAGGATCTGGCACGGTATGCTACGTTTTCACGCTGCGTAGAGATATGGGATCATCCGAGTTTAGGGGTTGTGGCTTTTACCTGGACGAGTCACAGTTCTTAAACTACGTCTATCTTAAGTTTGTGGTTGTGTCTTTCGAACAATGTTTTTATGTTATTAGGTTGTAATCTCCGTTGCATGTGTCAACGCCTTAAGACAATGTTGTGGTATTTTTGCTTTTCAAACTTAAATCAATGGATGATCTGCATGGTTTTATTTTCATATAGCTTTGTTGTGATTAAGCTATGGTATTAAGAAGTCACACCAAATGGCTTGTGCGGTTGGAATTTACTTGTGCGGTCCATTTAACCTTGTGCGATTACAAATGGCTTGTGCGACTGGAATTTACTTGTGCGACTAAGTTTTGGGCTCTAAGGCCCAACCACATAATAAGGTTCAAAGAGCAGTGTGTGGCCCAAGACTTGTGCGATCGGCACTGCCTTGTGCGATCGGCACTGCCTTGTGCGATCCACATGTTTTATGCGATCATGCAGTTCTAGGTTGTACACTGTGCTTAGACGGTTGTTTTAATCTTGTGCGACTGTATTGTGCGATCAGGGCTTGTGCGATTGAGCTCTTGTGTGATTGAGCTCTTGTGCGATTTGGTTTATTATCCGTAATTTATGGAAATCAGTTACACCATTTGTTTGCAATTCAAATCTAACAGCTTCCTAACTTGCATCCATCGATCAAAACAATAAAACAGTTTCCAATCATGCAAATCATCGATCAAACTAAACATTTACTAATAAATTCTTATGAACCCTAGTTAATCATATAACAACTCATCATCATCACATCAAATCAAATAACATAATTAACATCAAGATCCTGAATTCATCATCCAATAACTCAAACCAATTCTTATGATCCATCCGAATCCAAACACATATGGCCGATAACATTCATTCGGTTCTAGATCATTATTATCATCACATGATTATCAACCCCTATTTTGAACTAACATATTACACATGTGAGCCGATTTACACAATCACTAATCTCGTCAATTTATTTCATAATCAACCACATATCATTCGTAAATCATTAGGTAGAAACATATAAATCACAATATCATCTAACAAAACAATAATCATGAAACACTAACCGGTTAGAAGGTAAAACAAGGATGATCCGAATCAAGAAAGCTTCAAGGGAGAGGGGATGTGGTTGTCGGCTTCGAGAGGAGAGGAAGAGAGAGAATAGGGTTTGCTAAACTTTGTGTGTTTTGGTGAAGTGTAGGATTTATACTAACACCCTAGGTGTTATACGAGCCAAAAGAATGGGCCGAACACTTCATGGGCTGCCCTTGGGTTTCGAATATAAAGAGTGTGGTCCGAATGAGCTTGTGTTGTGCGATTACATTATATACATACATTACACACATTCACATAACATGTAACATGTATTCATTAAAACCAACATATCATTTAGTCACATAGAGTTCATACACGTTACATTAAACACAAAGATAGGTCCTGAAATACGAGTTGTCACACGATCGGATTGCCATCCGATCGAACTACAATCCGATCGGATTGCACTTGAGCTCCCATACTTAGTCAACTTTTCAAGACCAACTGGATACCGAACGGATTGCCGTCCGATCGGATTGCCATCCGATCGAACAACCATCCGATTGGTTGACATTGGACTTCAGCACTTAATCATTTTCATTTTCATAATTTTCAAAGAACACCAGTTACTAACAGAATGCTATCCAATCGGATTGCTATCCGATCGAGTGCCAATCCTGCTGTGAACTTGTTCTCGCTAAGTGTCCTGCCAAACGGATCGCTATCCGATCGAACGCCCGTTCGATCGATGATCTGAAAGGTAGAGATACTTCTCTGTTTTCAAAATGCTACAACGAAAACTTGTAGGATCGTTTTCAGACCCGAACGAGTCGATCAGAAGAGTTTTACTCAGAACGAAAGGCGGAAACAGACATTCTGAGGTCAATTCAGCAAGATTATACACTTTAAACTATTGTAAGATTGATTCTATAACGTTTTACAGCGAGACGACACTTCGGCAGCACTTCGTTGCACAACCGAAAAACTGTTACAACTGATCTCGCTTGGAACCTATATATAGAGATCAGATTTCGCTTGAGAGTGGCACAAACCATTTCAAGCGAAATAGCTAAAGCTGATTTCGCTTGAAATGACTCAAGACACTTTCAAGCGGAATCTCCTCCTTCAAGCGAAATTATATTATCTCGTAATACGTGCACTGATCCAACATTCTAAACACAAGACTCGATACAAGACGAAGTCGACAGACTCATGCACCAATAGACTCCCCCTCGAATGTTGACGAGTCTTCAGTGTCGAGTCTTCTCATCTTCAGTCTTTATCAGTCCTTTCGAACTCTTTGAAGTATCTGACGTTGTAAGCATCCTCAAATCTCTCTTCTCTTTCTTCCAGAATCATAACCTAGCTCTGAGCTCTTTCCACAAGAATCTTCAGACTCCCCCTTTCGATATGCTGGGATCGCAGCCTGGCTTGTTAGAATCACATAATCCTCAGGTATCGGAACCTGGCTCTCTATCATCTATCCAAGATCACCTAGTTCTTATATTGCACATTCTCTACCCAAAAATAAATTTTCTGATGATAACTTGTAAAAACAATCTCACCATCTAATGAACACTTGTGGAATTATACAATCAAAGAATGATGTTACAATGTTAATCTTTGATGAACCACTTGAAGAAATATCATTTTTCTTATCAAAACAACACAATCTCCCAAACCAACTGTTCATCATGTCTAGCACTCAGAATTTTGAAAATTAGCTTTCCAACATCAGTTGTTGAAAATCTTTTTTGTATTTTTACAAAATTTATGCTAAAACACACTAAAATCTTTTTGGATTTTTGAATGTAATGACATGCAGAGAAGAAATATTTACAAACAATATTTTTGTGAATTTGTGTAAGAGGATCATATCAGTTTTTGAGACAAATCACCAACACCGTTAAGCTTTAAACATTTTAAGTTCTAAACAATTCACTTAGATTGTCAGTATACTTATCCACTTTAAATTTTCACACAAAGTTCAACTGTTTCGAGATATGGATTTAGTGTCTTAGATACTTAAACTTAATCGTGTGTCCCAGCTCAGAATATACTCCCATATCCAGATCCCAATATTCAGTCTTACAGGTGAGTATACCACAGATGATATCTGTAAGGGGTTAATTGCGAAAACCGTGAGAGCTCAGGTCAGAACTTCCGTTCAGCAGAGAGATGACGGCTTTGACTTTTGGTGTGTCCCCTTTAGAGTATCTTTTTTACAACAGCATTGATTAGCAATTTTATTGTCTCATCATTTTATGCTGAGGGCGGCGCTATATTTCAAGCAAGCGTAAAGTATTCTCCGGGGACTAGGCCATTGCTTTCGCATTATCAGAAGTCCCGGGATAATACCCCAGATATCACTGAGTATAAAGACCTAGTATCTCAAAAAGAGGGACCTTTCAAACAAGATTTTGGGGGTTACCCATATATCCGAGAGATGTTCCCCACGATATAAGCAAGTTTGAAATTTAGGTTTATATCTCGTCACAATCTACTAAAAGTGTAAAAACCTACTGGCACATCATCAGTGAGACCGTTTATCACATTTTTCTTTACAATTCTTTAGCATGTTGTGATAGTCCACTGATGTACTATCATTTCCTCTTCTTAGACACAAAACTCATTTTTCATTTTATCATATTTTTGCCTTTTTTTTTCAAATTTTCAAAATGTTTTTGGATTTTCTGAAATTTTTACTCCCCCTAAAATGCAAACACATTTAAAAGAAATTTGAAAATAAACTATACAATAAAATGACAACTGATATCGAATCACTTCAATTTGCCATCCACTTGGCATAAACAATCAGAACTCCCCCTCACAACAAACTATTTTCCCATTGATTTCAAAACACTTAAGTTTGTTTTAATCAAATGGTTTTTCCAGAAAATTAATTTTGTTGATTTATTAAACCACTTGTAGGTTAAACCACTAGTAGATTAGGGGTTCATCACATTGTCTTTCAACCATTTGTAATATTAGTCCAATCAAGTTCAACCTAATGACCTTGATTGACCTACTTATAGAATCATAATCTCTATTTCAACCTCATGGCTTACCAACCAATACCACATATAGGTTGAATTCTCATAATGCCGATTCCTACTCCTCACTTACCAATCTGGGAGTTCCGGCAAGTCACACTTTTTCACAAACAATTTTACCAGAATGATGCCGATTCATGCTCCACGATTACCAACTTGGGAGCTCCGGCAAGTCCAGAATTTTACTGTTCATAGAATGTACCATCCCAGTCACAAACCAGGAATGGTTCAACTTTATCTTGCTTCTTTGTTTTCTTCTCATAAAACTCCTTGACTCATTTTACCTTCCTGTCAACCATTTTTCCAAAAATGTTATGAACTTTGGAATTAAAGGCCTTTTCAATATCAAATTCTTTCTTTTCAGAAAAAAAATTGATTTGAAATCTCAACTTTACCAACTTTATTTTTAAAATTTTCAGCCCGAAGTGGTGGAAAATTCACATCATCCACAGTCGGTACTGATTTTTCACTTTTAATCTCAACCTGTGGCTCCTCTGACTTTGTGGAATCAGATTCATCGCCAGAAGATAGCTCCTCTGATTTTGAAGAATCAGAATCATTGCTAGAACTATCATCTGATTTCTTAACAACCCATTTTTTGTTGTCAAGATTTCCCCTTTTCTTGTAAAACCTGTTTGAACATTCACCAATCTCAAAAGTCGAATTTTTGAAAAGTTTTGTTCTATCAATTGGTGGTTCAAACTCAATCACTTTCTCTTTCAGTTTAGAAACTCCCTGTTTCGATTGTATTGCCTTGGAACAATCTTTGGCAATATGTCCAACAATGTTGCATTTGAAACAAGTTCTCGTTTCTTTCATCTTATCAACAAACTTCATCTCTTCTTGCTTCTTAGCAAGGAATTCCCTATTTGATTGCTTCCAGAATGGGCTGTTTTGTTCTTCTTCTGCACTTGGTCCTGAAACAAATACCATTTTTGATTTAAAATCTCGAACATATTTTTCATTTTTATAGTTTTCTGGTGGAATAAATCCAAGACCTTTCTTTTTGAAATTACCGTTATGGTTTGTTTTCTTTTGAAAACCTGAACCAGAACTGTAACCCTTTTTCTTGTTTTCTCTTTGTTGAACTCTTGAGGTGTACTTTTTAGGTTTATCATTAAGATTTACATCTTTTATTTCAGAAATGTTAATTTCTTTTAGTTTGAAAACCTTTTTTTATCATTTCTGGTTTAACACCTCTTATTGGAAATTCCTCATCAAAATATAATTTGTCAGAATCATTCAAAGTATATGCAACTTTAAACGTTTCGTCATTCAAATTAGACTTTGATAACAGGAATTCTTTATTGTAAACCCTTTTAACCGAAGATTTTGAACTATTGACTGTCGAACTCGAACTTTCAGAACCAGACTTTGACTCTGACTCTGACTTTGACTATGAGTTTGACTCTAATTTTGACTCCTTGGATTCATCTCTATCCAACACCTGATCGACCACTTTCTTAATTAACTCGGACTCATGATCAGTGTCAGATGATGTAAACGTGACATCAATATTTTCTGGCAAGTTAACTGTAGACTCTGACTCCCACTGTAAATTTGTTGCCTTTTTTACTCTTTCAGAATTTGGATTTCTCGGAGAATATCCATTTTCAAGCGGGGGTGGACACTTATTATAACTGAAACCTTGTTTCTTACCAGAATCATTCATTTTAGTATCCTTCTTCTTTTCTTTCTTCACAAGAGTCTTTTCAACAGAAACTTTCTGTTCTTCAGAATTCTTTGCCTCAGAAGTTTCCTCTTCCTCAAACGCCTTCATGCCTTCTACTGTTGGATAGATCCTGTCAATAACATAAGAAGTACATGAGTAACTTTTTAACAAACGATTTACTCTTTCAGTTTCAGTTCTTTGGGTTTCAAGTTTCTGCTCTAGCACAGCACACTTCTCAATGTAGTTGTTCACCACTTTTTGCTTTATCATGAAAGCTCCTTGAAGTGTCTTCATTGCTGTTGCCTGTTCTTCACTTGTTTGATTGTATTGATTCATGGCTTTGTTCAAAACATCATAAGATTCCTTCAAACTGTTCAAGTTATAAATCAGTGTACTGTGCTGCTTCTTAATTGTTTCACATTTTTCACACTTCACTGGAATCTTTTTAGCATCAACTTCTTCATCAACTTTGAACTTTGGAACTTCCACCTTAACCTTTTTCTTTATCACTGGAGCTTCTTCATCATCACTACTGACCGGTGTTTTGACCTTTTTCTTTTTCTTTTTAGCTATATCATCATCACTATCACTTTCTTCAATCAGTTTAAAATGAGCTACCAATCTTCTTGCATGATACTCTCTGTCATCATCACTATCTTCTTTAACTCGAGCAACATACGCTTTGTGATTTGAATCTTTGTTTGGATCATAATCATCCCAATTGAAATTTGCCCAGCTAAAACCTTCAGGCAATTTTTCATCATCTTGGTTTATCAGGCATGCTTTGTTATCAGCGGAGATATAATTGTCCCAACTAAAACCTTTTGTCTCTTTGTCATCCTGATTCACCATACACGCTCTCTTTGAAGATTCCTCAATCACTTTTCTTCCATGTGCCACTTGTGGTTCTTGTTGTTGAGCTACTTGATGATAAATAGCCTTCCGGTAGTAATCATTGTTGTTGTTGAATGGATTTTGAGCTCCACTTGCTTCGCGATTAGTGCACTCTCTCTTAAAGTGTCCTTTTTCCCTGCAATGAAAACAAGTGACTTTAGATTTATCAAATCCTAAAGTAGAAATATTAGCTTCACGTAAATCATCTCTTCCAGTGATCTGTTTAAATTTCTCAGCTCGTCTCAACACACTTGCCAAACACCACTTTATGTCCATCAGTTCCATCTCTTCAGCATCAATCTGATCGTAATCCTCTTTTATAAGCATTGGATTCTCGATCCGACCTGCAACAAAACTACCATAAGATTCCAAAACAGTTCCCAACAAAGACATGTGACTCTTAGCAATTCCTGCTGGATAGTCTTCATCATTTTCCAGATTCAATACAATGTTGCATTGCAGCTTCTTGCCATTCTTTGTTGCTGAAATGTTCGGATCAAATGAAGGATATGATGAAAAGCTTGTGTTGGTGTTTGATCCTTTGTATGAACTTTCCGAAGAACTCTTTGCATTAAATGATGTTTGAACCTTTGGTGACAAGCTGGTGGTTTTATCACTAACACCACCTTTGTAGTACAGCCCGATGTCTTGTTCACCATCGAAATCCTTCATTCTTAAGACCTTTCTCTGTTCCATTTCCTGAGCCTCAATCTTTTCAATGAACTTGCTCAGTGTCAAATTGCTAAAACCTTTCTTGTTCCTCAACATCATGAGATATGTACCCCAAGTTTCATATGGCAAAGCGTCAGCTAATTTGTCAATCAACTCTTCATTATTTTTCTCGATGCTCAATCTCCTCATGTTGGCTAACAAATTGCAGTATCTTTCAATGATTTGCTTTGTGCTTTCATTCTTCAACCCACGAAATAGATCAAACTCTTTTTTCAAAAGTGATTTCTTGTTCTTGACCATCTCTTGGCTTCCCTGAAACTTAGACTTTAACGCTTTCCAAATAGAATAAGAAGTTCCATTGTGTTGCAAAAGAACCAAGATATCTTCCTTCACAGCTTGTTGTAGTAGACTTAGCATCATTTTCTCATCTTTGTACTTCTTTCTAGCATCTGCACTTAGATCTTTAATTGGAACAATCTCTTCGGCATCATTCATTGGTCTAATGTATTTCGTCTCGACACATTCCCAAGCATCCAAATAATTTGCTTGCACCCAGTTCTCAAACCGTCCTTCCCAACCCTTATACTCCTCGATGTTCATGAGTTTAGGCGGTTTTTGCATAGTCCCTGTTTCATTTTCCAACATCGTGTTCTGTGCAAGAGTAATCGAGGTAACGAATGCGTTCTAAAAATCCTCGTCCATGATTCGGTTTTCAAGAAATTGTCAAACAATATTTCCAAGCGAAATCACAATCTCAAGCAAAATCCCTGTTCAAGCGAGATAACCCAGTTCAAGCGAAATACCCTATTTCGCTTGAATCTACAGTTCTTTCAAGCGAGATCACAAACTGAAGCGAAAAATGTGATTCAAGCGGAATCAACAAAAACTTTCAAGCGGAATAATCGGTTTCAAGCGAAATTATAGACTGATTTCGCTTGAAGAGTTGCTGACATCATCATCTCGCACATGTTTTCAAGCGGAATTAAGAATTTATCAAGTTTTAGGCTGATTTTAGTTCTGAAACTTTCTAGGGTTTGTTAAAACAGTAATGCGCACAAGATGTGTAAAAATCAGGTCATTTTGACCGTGATAAGTTTTGAATATTGAAAAAGAAGGTGTAGAAATCAGAATTTTCGGCTGAATTGGTTAGAACTCTTCTTCCTGAGCTCTGATACCACTTGTAGGATCGTTTTCAGACCTGAACGAGTCTATCAGAAGAGTTTTACTCAGAACGAAAGGCGGAAACAGACATTCTGAGGTTAATTCAGCAAGAATATACACTTTAAACTATCGTAAGATTGATTCTATAACGTTTTACAGCGAGACGACACTTCGGCAGCACTTCGTTGCACAACCGGAAAACTGTTACAACTGATCTCGCTTGGAACCTATATATAGAGATCAAATTTCGCTTGAGAGTGGCACAAACCATTTCAAGCGAAATAGCTAAAGCTGATTTCACTTGAAATGACTCAAGACACTTTCAAGCGGAATCTCCTCCATCAAGCGAAATTATATTATCTCGTAATACGTGCACTGATCCAACATTCTAAACACAAGACTCGATACAAGACGAAGTCGACAGACGCATGCACCAACAAAACTTCAAAGCCATCATACACAAACACATCCTTACCAAACGAATGTCAATCCGACCAAATGGGTATTTGATTTGTTCTCGCTAAGTGTCCTGCCAAACGGATCGCTATCCGATCGAACGCCCGTTCGATCGACGATCTGAAAGGTAGAGATACTTCTCTGTTTTCAAAATGCAACAACGAAAACTTCAAAGCCATCATACATAAACACATCCTTACCAAACGAATGTCAATCCGACCGAATGGCCATCCGATCGGATTACCGTTCGACACTTGGTCACTTCTCACTGTTTTACGCGTCACTCATCGCTTATGCTATCGTTAACTGTTCAGGCTAATCTCTCTCAGCGCTCCCTTCAATCCAAGAGAGTGTTTACTTGCTAAACACGATCTGTGAGTATACTCGATCCCTTTTTGCTTTACGCACTTTTGGGTGTTACATACGTTACTTATTCAAATCACAATCGACACACGACGCAAACACTATTTATATGCTGACCATTATTGCATGTTACGTGTTATTCGATGAAAGCTTGTATGTTATGTTAACACATTGATTATTGCCTGACACCTTAGCAACGATAGTACTATAGTTTGGACTCAGCACCTGTCATGGACAGGGGTTGTTAAGGGCTTTACTTCACGTGTCCCAGTGGGGATATGTGTTGCGCGTTCTACAACTCACAATCACGTCTGTGCATATTTCTCTGTCGATAACCTACTAGCCTTCACTTTGTTACATGTTACATGCTGGTTATGCGTAAACGATTTCGAACTCTGTTATACTATTAAACTTGTATGCTCACCTTTACACTATGTGTATTGACCTCTATTTTAACGTATGTGACAGGTGTTTGAATGCTTAGGATGCTTTGCTTGTTATTTGCTGGAATCAAGCTAGGATGGAGTCTAGAAACAAACTAAATAAAATCTGAGTTGTCGGAATGGATATTTGTCTTTGAGAACATCGTCTATAATAACTGTTTTTATTTTATATGTTTGTGGTATGGAACATGAACCTATAATATATTATAACAAATAGTTGTTATGGATTCTCCTGGACAATCTGTTTGGCTCAGTGTCACGCCCCGATGTTTCCGTCATCAATTGGGATGTGACAGAGGGGATGGTGACTAGTGGGGGCGATGGTGGCTGTAAGAGCGGTGGTGGCTATGAGGTTGCTATTGGCTAAAATCTAGAGAGACAGATGTGAAAGAGGGGTAGAGAGAGAAAGAGGGATGAGAAAGATAGTGTGTGTATATATAATATAATATTGGTTTTATAAATTTATTTTTTTGTTCTTATTGAAATATTTTTAAATATATAGGTAAAACGAATAAATTGCCCTCGTGTAATTTGATTTAAGAGAATAATTTATCTGGGTTAGGGCTAAAGGCGTAACGTGTAAGATTTTATAACATAAAGTACAAAACCCGTTAATTTTAAAGCCAAAAAACACCATATAGATATAAAATACAAAATTTATAATTTACTATTTTAATTATGATATCTAAAACATTAAGCCCATTTAAATCACTCGTGTCTTCTCTTCTATTTATCCAACTATCCAAGCAAGTGAACAACATTATAATTGGTTATAGGGTGGGGTTAGTGTAAAAAGGGGTGGTTTTGTGAGAAGTGTAAGAAGTGTTTTAAGCCATTAGATCTTGTAGTTAATGGTTGAGATCAAGAAGAGCTTAAAATGTGAATTATGTTTTATTTTTTATTTTTTTTGACTAATTTGGCTAGATTATGGATAATAGTGTCTTTTTATATTGTATTTTTAAATAAAGAAACTGTCATCAACTTTAATACACATGCAAGTTCCACTCATCTTTTTTGGACGTTAATAACTTTTTATACGTGACGTTTTTTTTAATAAATTACACCATAATAACGAGCTTTTTTTATCTTTAATATGAGTACCGTATTGTTATATTTATATAGATACAAAATTTCGTATAGCATGATATTAAGTCT
>JARYGA010012353.1:0-59966 GCA_030545235.1 Helianthus tuberosus | reverse complement strand
TGGCAGAGCAAGACATTCCCAACCAAAGTATCTGGCGAACGCTGACAAAAAACAATCCGGCTAGAAAGCTTATTCCGAAAGATATACACAACGCTGTTCAGAAGATCAACGCCGAAAAAAATGTCGGTAAGTCTCCGATGCAAAAACTTGAAAGCATTCTTCTCGAAAAAAATTACACTTATTACATGCGCACGAATGAGATATCAAACGAAGTTGAAGATGTCTTCTTTGTTCACGAAAGATCATTCAATATGTGGTGTGCCTTCCCGCATGTGCTAATGATTGACGCCACCTACAAAACGAACATGTACAACCTGCCATTTGTTCAGGTCGTAGGCATGACGTCGACAAACAAATCGTTTACGGCTGCTTGTGCGGTAATTTCCGCTGAGAAGTCAGAGAACTACCTATGGGTGTTGCAGAGGATCAAGTCTATGCTGGTAGGATGTATGGAACCGCGCGTGATTTTAACAGACATGGATTTTGCGCTAATGAACGCGTGTGAACAAGTTTTTCCAAAAGCGCATAAGTATCTTTGTCGGTTCCATATTCAACAAAATATTAATAAGAACAGCAAGAAGAAATTCTCTGACAAGGAATGGAAAGAATTCGTACGTACATTTTGGTTATTGTGCGAGTCTACGACCGAGGAAATATACAGGTATAACTTGGAAAACCTTGAAGCACAGCTGAAAGAAGATGACCGTGAACGTAGGTATTTCTTACATAATTATGTTCAAATTTTATATAATAACAAAAACTGACTATTTACGTTTTTTTTTATTTTAGAGGTTTTTGATTATTTGAAGAAATCCTGGTTGGATCCGTACCGTGAAAAGTTTGTATCATGCTGGATTAACAAAACTATCAACTTTCACCAAACTACGACCAACAGGGTTGAGGGCATGCATGCAACACTAAAAAGTCACTTTCCAAGTCATCGCAACACACTGGATAAACTTGTACTGTATGTTGATCATGTTGTTGATAGACAATACACCGAGATTAGTACAAGCTTTGAAACAAGCCTCCGAAAAGTGATGACGCACCACAAGAAGCAGCCTATGCTTGCATATATTCTCAGAAAGGTTTCAATATATGCGATTGAGCTTTTGAGTAGGGAACTAAAACGTAAGGAAGACGGGTTGAGAGCCTACGGTGCAAGCTGTGGTTGCCAACTTTTTACCAGTTGTGGTTTGCCATGTGCCTGTCGTTTGGAAAAGTTGGAAAATAAAGGTAATTAATATCTTTGACCTTTCTCGTTATGATTCTGCCACCTAATTTGTTTTCATCCACAGGTCAGCAACTCCGGATCACACACATAGACGTGTTCTGGAAGAAGCTTAACTTCAAGCCTGCAAAGAAAAACATAGAGGATATCGATGTAGACGCGGAATTTGAAAAATTGAAACAAAAGATCGATCCAACACCCCCTCAAGTGAAAAGGAGCTTCTTTGAAAAGTTTCAGCAAATCCTCAATCCAGGGAACAATAACAAAAAACCTCCTGCTGTTCTGAAGAAAACTCGTGGTCGCCCAACATTGAAAACGCAGGAAGAAAGAAAGGTTGAAGCCGCTAGAAAAAGCTCGTACATTCCGTCGGAAAAAACTTGGGTCGAGGCCTCAGATGATCTTCCCCGTCACAGCTCGTACATATCACTCGAAGATTCTAGAAGACAAAAGAATACCAAACCGATCAACCTGCACCCTGATTTCCCGATGATCAAGCTCGGTCCTAAGACGGATATAGCGATCCGCAACTACGCATCTCAGATTCCCGAAGTGATCCATCCATACATCGTTAGAATAAAGGACGTGAAACCAGATGGTCATTGTGGGTTTCGATCGGTGGCTGTTGGGTTAGGAGTGAAACAAAATTCATATTTGATGATCCGGAAACAACTTATAAAGGAGTTACGTACGAACGAATCGCTTTGGAGGCAGTTTTTCGATCCGGAAAACATAGGACATTATGATGCGCTGCTTAGACGGATCAATTTCAAGGGGGTGGGACGAGCAGATATCGAAAATTACATGACGATGCCTGAGACGGGGTTTCTTATTGCCCAACGATACGGTGTGATTGTTCACACCTTCGACATGCGTGGGAGCTGTACAATTTTCCCTCTGCTGGGAGGGCCAAACGAAGCTGAGGAACCTCACCTGGTGGTTGCGGTTGTGTTCGTCGACCATGGGCATTTCATACATGTAGAGCTTGGAGGTTGTTATCCAATGCCTCCCCCAAACCCACTCTGGACAGCACACAGAACAGACCGCGCAGCAGCCTGGCATACATTATACAGGGATCAGATCAACACGTACGAAATGCTTACGTATCGTGCCCCTGACCTTAATGTAACCCCATATGTTCACGATGTAGGTTAAATGTGTTTAATAATAATCACGTTTGTGTTTGTTCATTATATGCGTTACATCACGTTAAAAACCGAATGTCACCGACACGACCCAATCAGATTCAATACGCACTTGTACGACCCAAAATGACCATAGACATCATAATACTACAATTAATGAAAAAATACGTCATGTTCATGTGCGGTAGGCGGCTGATACACATAACACCTCTCACAGGAGTACTTGTGCTTTCAAACCAAAATGATACGATATAACGGAATAAGACATCACACGTAACCGATTTGATCCGGAACTTGCAGTATAGTCCATATATAATAAAAAATGATGTATAATGGAAAAAATGTAAAATTTAGACTATTATCGACGCGTTTGTGAATTAAAAACAATTTTAAAAAATTTAAAAAAGGCCCAAAGCGCCCCGTTATGTCCAAAGCGGAGCGCTTTGCCCTTAAATAAGAACAGAAGCGCCCCGCTTTGGCCATAGCGGGGCGCTTCGGTCCATCGTTATACCTGAAGCGAGGCAGCTTCTCCCCCATTTCAACACAAAACACAAAACACACACAAAAGGTGCGATTACACACACTGATCTCCGGATATCTTCGTTTTCAATCTTTCGACCGCTAAAAGGTAAGATCGAACACCCTTAATCGTTTTGGTTAAATGTAGATGTTTGATATTGTTTTGATTGGGCCGGATTTGATCCATTGCTGGATCTGTTCTTCAAAATGAAGAACCAAAACGCCGCGCCAAGGCCAAAGCGCGACGCTTTGGTTCAAGTTTATTTTTTTTTATTATTTGTTTAATAATATTTGTTTAATATAAATTGTTTATTATTATTATTTGTTTATTATTTAAATTATATTTAATATTATTTGTTTATTATTTAAATTATATTATTTGTTTATTATTTAAATTATATTTAATATTATTTGTTTATTATTTAAATTGTTTAAATAATATTATTTGTTTATTATTTTATATTTAATATTATCTTATCAACGTGCAGGGATGGATTCCTCCGATGACGAGATTGAGCATATGGAGGCTGAGGGAGATGAGGGAGAGCAGGAAGAGCCGACATGTCCGTACCTGCAGTTTCCACCGGGGTCACGGGCGAGGGGGAGATGCGCGAGGTTGCGCGCCATCCCCATTGGGGAGCATGTAGGGATAGACTGGGGCCTGCTGGAGACCGTGGGAGAGGCCGCACGGGCGCGTGAGATAGTTGGACTAGATACTCCTTGGTCGCGCCTATTTGAGTTAGCGATGGAGGACTCGTACCCTGAGCTTACGTGGGAGTTTCTTTCCACGTTTACATACGCGCCGCATCCGGCGGATTACGTGGAGGACCCGGATTTTCCAGTCCACGAGGTTACATTCCGTCTCGCCGGTCAGGAGTTTCAGATGAGTGTGCGGCAGTTTGTTGTCCATACAGGTTTGTTTAAATAACATTATTTATTATTTTATATTTAATATCATTTGTTTATTTAATTTTATTTGTTTATTTAATGTTATTTGTTTATTTAATATTATTTGTTTATTTAATATTATTTGTCTATTATTATTATTGGTTTATTTAATGTTATTTGTTTATTTAATGTTATTTGTTTATTTAATATTATTTGTTTATACAGGTTTGTACATAGAGGCCGAGCTTGATACTGATTTATATACACAGGCGGTTACGATGATGGACAGGCAGACGCTTATCAGTTTCTGGAGGTCCATTTCCAGGGTTCCCTTTGGGAGATCCTGGCAAAAGGCCACCACCATTAGAGACCCCTTGTTCCGATACCTGCAGCATGTTATCGCGGCAACTATCGTGCCGCGGGGTGCCAGCAGGGAGAAGGTCAACCTCAGTGACCTTTTCTTTCTATACTGCCTACTGCGCCGCCAGCCCTGCGATTTAGCAGCCTGCCTGGCAGATTACTTTGCCACAGCATACCACCGGCAGCTCCGCGGGTGGGTGCACACTGGCTCATTCATCACCGCCATCGCACGCTCGCTCGGGATCGTGCCCGAGGGAGATCCGGTGCTGTCCGATCCGGTCCCGTCTACCAGGTTGAGTCGCGCGTCAGTTTCTAGCATGCAGATCACCCGTCGCTTTGATGTTGGTCTGAGGTTTAGGGGCGGAAACGGGCTGATTTGGCAGCCGGAGCCGGTGCCGGAGGTCATCCCGGTTGTTATTGAGGTGAGGCCTGGAGTGTTAGCCCCTCCTGATGTTCAGGCGGCCGCTCGGCAGACTCAGCTACAGGCTCTGGGACTCGATGAGTTCCCGGGCCAGCCTCAGGCTGAGGCTCAGGCTCAACCTGTATTAGAGGATCCGGCTCAGGAGGAGCATATCGAGGAGATCCCGGTGCCACCAGTTCAGCCAGCTCCTGAGCCGCCACAGTACCCGCAGCACGTTTACGCTGACCTGCCTCCGGTAGCGCGTGAGGTGGCTCGGGACTTCGACCGGCGCCTCAGACGCCAGGCCGCACGCCAGGACTGGATCATCGAGACGCTCATTTCTCTACGAGAGCGCGCTGGGTTGCCTCCACTTCCCCTCCCACCGTCCCCACCGCACGAGGATTAGTATCTTAGTTTGTTTGTATAGTGTTTTGTTATGTATTATGCAGTCAGTTGTACCTTTTTGTTTTGTATGTACAAACTGATATATATATATATATTGCAGTTAATCTTCTATTTACATCACGTTGGTTTTGGATTGTTTACGTTTAATTCTTATGGTTTTCTGTACAATTTATTTAACGTGTTCGTTTAATTTAACAAAATAAACTAGGTTAACAGTTTATAAAGACGCACTTATATTATATACATTCTATAAAAATAATGACGTAAAAAACGTAATTATAAAACAACGTATTATAAAGGCCACCCATTATAAAAATCAAATACAATTTTTCCTCCAAAAAACACTACCAAACTAACCCACATCCCACCTATTTCAAAAAAAAAAAAACAACACAAGTCAACAGCCAACGCTTTTTGTCTTTTTGCACACTCGAAGCGCCCCGCTTTGGCCACAGCGGGGCGCTTTGACAAAGGTCAACAGACAAGGACTGAAAAAGTCAGTCCTTGTCTGTTGACCTTGGCCAAAGCGGCCCGCTATGGCCAAAGCGGGGCGCTTCGAGTGTGCAAAAAGACAAAGGCCGTGTGCGAATAGACCACCCCATAAAAAATGATTATAGGTGGTTGGAAGTGGTTCACACTTTATAATTTTTTAATATATTTTGAAAGTGATTGTGAGTGGAGAAGAGAGAAAATATAATAATAAAAGTATAAAAAAATATTATTTAATTGAAAGGAGAAAGAAATGTAGTTTTTAGTAAGATTATAGAATAAAAAAGATGAAAGAAACGTTAATGCTCTAATTCATCCTTCCAATAAAACCTCCCAAAACAGCCATCGAAACCTTTATGCCCTTCCTTTCTTATGTTTTTCGGTGGTCCAACTCCAGTCCACTTAGGCCACAAATTAATTTTGTATATATGAACTGGATAGGGATCATGTACATTAATCAAGAAGTGTGAGAAGTGTATTATAACACTATATAACACCATATAAACACCGTATAACACTATGTAACACCATATAACACTATGTAACAATATATAACACTATATAACAATATATAACACTATACATCTATCATAGACATGCTATCTGACAAAATATAGTGTTATATTTGTTAGAGTAAATTACAAGTTTTGTCCTTTATGTTTGTCCAAATTTCAGGCGCTGTCCTTTACCTTTAAAATTGATGGGTTTTGTCCTTAATGTTGCAAAATCTTGCACGTTATGTCCTTTAGGCCAAACCCAGTTAGATTTTTTTTGTTAAAACTGGTCATCCAAGGGTATTTTTGTCTTTTTACCTATATATTTAATATTCATATTAAAATATACTATTATTATTACTATTATTTATATATATATGAAATCATTAATCAAACACCCCCACACAACTCTCTCCCTGCAACTTCTCTCTCTCTCTCTCTCTAAACTCTATCACCACACACACATAGAACTGAATCAAACATCCACCACCACCACCACCCTTATTGTCACCCTTCACCGGATAACGTCCACCACCACCTCTAATCGCCATTGCCCACCAGAAACACTCCACCACCTCTAACCACCATCACCCACCAGAAACAACCACCACCGGGATTGGAACCCTAGAAAACTACCAGCCGCTACTTACAACCACCGGAGACCACCACCGTTCACACCTACCGGCCGGACTACAGTTATCATCGAAAGACCGGAGGTGTGTTTGTGTTTTTGGGGATTTTTGATTTTGTGGATTTTAAGGTTTTTGAGTTGATTTAAAGATGATACCTGATTGTAGAGGGTAGAGGGTGGTGGTGATGGTGATGGTGGTTGTAGACGATGAAGGGTTGTGGTGGTGTCGACCTGCAACCTCCCCTCGCTCCGGTCACTTGCATACCCGCCACCTACAACCACAACTCCGCCGCGCAACCTCCCTCGAATCTAAACAAAACCTCACCACAAGTACCTCCGCCACACCAGAACTACACCGACCGCCGTCTCCGGATTCCGTCGTTCACCCTCACCGTCACCACTTCACCGCTACCGCTGCCTCTGCTTCCGTGATCGGATTCAGATGAGATATTGAATTCGGGTAGGTCTTCAGATTTCCTCTTAGATTTGTGGTGGTGCCGATCGGGTTTGGATGAAGCGAGTCTGTCTTCGAGAATCGTCTCGGTCTTCTGCTAAATTGATGATGAATTTGTGAGTAAGAAAGAAGGTAGAGTGAGAGAGAGAATGCAGACTTCTGTTTTTATTTATATATTTTATTTTAAATATCTTTTTATACTTACACAATAGTCCCTAAACATCAGTTCTTTTACACAATAGTCCTTAATGAGATGAAATGACAAAAATGCCCTCATGTGCAAAGCACATGACCAGTTTTAACCAAAAAATATAACTGCGTTTGGCCTAAAGGACATAACGTGCAAGATTTTGCAACATTAAGGACAAAACCCATCAATTTTAAAGGTAAAGGACAACGCCTGAAATTTGGGACAAACATAAAGGACAAAACTTGTAATTTACTCGATTTGTTATATAGTGTTATATGGTGTTATATGGTGTTATATCGTGTTATATATAGTGTTATAATACACTTCTGGATTAACGTACACGATCCTCTACCTATATGAACTAATGAAAACCCACTTAAAATCATTATGAAGTCCACTATTTCAATATTCAATTTCTCCTCGTTTGCTTTCCTGCGTTATCAAATCCAAGAATCTATACTATATAATAAAAGAAACCTGTTTTGGGAAACTTGTCATTCTCTTATTTAATTGATTAAAATTATTAATAATACTAAAAATAATAATATTTAATCTAAATTAATACAAATTCTTATTAGAGTTAATTACATAGTTAGTCCCTGTGGTTTATAGGAAATAACAAGATCAGGTACTAATAGTTTAAAATCACATTTTGAGGTATCAACTTTTAATTTTGAGTAAATTACGTTTTTGGCCCCTGTAGTTATATCACTTTTACAATATTAGCCCAAAATAAGAATTTTTAACATATCTGCCCCCATTGTCTCTATAACTAACCATTTTGGCCCCTAAGTCTAACCATTTTGGCCCCCATGGTCTCTATAACTAACCATTTTGGCCCCCATGATCTATAGACTTAGGGGCCAAAATGGTTAGTTATAGAGATCATGGGGGCAGATATGTTAAAAATTCTTATTTTGGGCTTATATAGTAAAAGTGATATAACCACAGGGGCCAAAAACGTAATTTACTCTTTAATTTTTTAACAACTTAGAGTACTAAGACTAACAAATGTTAGTTTTCTATGAAATGACAAAAACACCCATTATAACTTCAAGGACCATTTGTATAAAATACTCATTTATCTAAAATAATTTTTAACAAATAAATCAGATATTAGAAACATAAACCCAGATCTCTCTCAGAGCTATCTCCTCCACCCCCCCTCGTCTCCAACCATCCATTTCTTCCCCCAACCAGTCCTAAACCCACCCTTTTAACCACCACCGACCCGCCGTTAACCGCCGCAGAGGACAATATTCATTGTTTACGAGGTGTGCATCAATCATCGGAGTTATTGAACTGGAACTTCTCGAACAATACTCGAGGATTAATCTGCAGCTTCACCGGAGTATCCTGCTGGAACGATCAGGAAAACCGCTTAATTTCACTCACACTTTGTGATTTCGGACTCGCCGAAACAATTCCGTCGGAGTTAGAGTTATGTGCGAGCTTAAAAACCCTAGATTTATCAGGTAATCGTCTCATGTGTTCGATTCCTGGTGAAATATGCAGATGATTGCCGTATTTAGTTAACCCAGATCTATCGAACAATGAATTCACCGGTGAAGTTGGAGGGCCCTTTGTGATATACCTTGTCTAGTATTTTAATGGAAGATATTGCTGGCAATTTCTTGCATTTTATTCTTGAAATCCATGCCTTTTATTGCTCCATAGCCGTTGGTGGATCAAAAGATAAAGAAAGGAGTTGTGCTACTTCATTATAAAAGGAGAAGACTTTTATAATATAAAGAACCCATCTTCTGTTCGATTATAATTGAGTGTTTTTTTCTACAGAAATGAGCTGCTACTTCATTGTATGGGTGTGATTAGGGGTAATTTGTGCTAACTATCTCTGGTTTTATATATTTTGTCTTGCACGCTATTTACAGTGGGTTGTATATCGTCTCTTGTTTTTCTAGTCAATACATAATTCAACAGATTCATGGTTAAGTGTTCTTAATCTATTTGATTTAGAAATTTTGACAGATTCCGGTTCAATTTTGGTGGTTTAAGTAAGAATTGTTGGTGCTGGTGTGTTTGGGGCTGTGGGATCATTATTGGTAGGGGATTTATATTTGTTTTTATAAGCTTCACGTAATGTTATTGTCTTTTACAAAAACAGTCCCTAACTAGTCATATAGTTACATAATTAGTCATTTAGATGTAAAAGGACTTAAATGCCCTTGAATCTAACAAAAAAACTAACTTTGTTAGACTTAGTACTCTAAGTTGTTAAAAAATAAAAAATTGGTACCCCAAAATGTGATTTTAAACTATTAGTACCTGATCTTGTTATTTCCTATAAACCACAGGGACTAACTATGTAATTAACTCTTCTTATTATTAATAATATTTAATCAAATCTAATCTAATACAAATTTTTATTATCAATAATATTCAATCAAATCTAATAAGAATTCATACGAATTCCAAAGTTGATATTAACTTTCAAATAATAAAAAAAAACCCGCCTAACATCACAAATGTTTCTGTTAAATTCGATTAATTAATTTGTTCAACAATCACTATTATCTTTATCATTCAGTACGGTTAACCGATTTATCATAATACAACCTCCCACCTATTCAATCATATGATTTTTCAATCTTATATTACCTAAATAAATAAAGATTAATATTCAATCTTATCCTACTTTACATATAAAAAATCCGTTAGTTTAGATTAATATTCAATCTTATCCTACTTTAGATATAAAAAAATTAGTTAGTTTTTTTAAATATTTTTTTTTATTATTTGGTATATAAAATCATATTTATTCAACCCATGTAATACGCCGGGGTTTTTAAAAATATAACTTTTTTTATTATTTGGTAAACAATGTTACATGTATTCAACCCGTGTAATACAATGGTTTTAAAGATATAATTTTTTTAATTATTTGGTATATAATATTACATTTATTTAACCCGTACATTACATATGGTTCTTATAGATATAACTTATTTTATTATTTAATATATAAAATTACATTTCTTCAACCCGTGCAATAAAGGAGACTTTTAGAAAGATAATGTTTTATTATTTGGTATATAAAATTTATTTATTCAACCCGTGTAATACACGAGGTTATAACCTAGTAACAATAATAATTAAGCTTCAATACTCCATTTAATTCCATTCCATTTATGATAAATTTTTAAGTTTCTTTCTTTGAATCAAACAAAATTATTCTACGAGATGCATACCGATAATTTTGGAGTAGAAATAACAGATAGATTGTTGTGAATTTGAGAAGGTGGATGGACATCTTTGTTGTGAAACACGCAGCAGCTCGACTACGACTGGTGGCCGGCGTCGGTTTTACTGTTGTGTTGCAGAGATAGTGTGCGGTGGATTTTATGGGATTGGAGGGGTTAGGGGAAGATGAAGTCAAGCGGGCGTGTCTTTACATGTGTATTTAATTTGGAGAGGCTATAAATGATGGCATTCATTGAATTCAATTGTGGTGGTGGCGGTGAACGACAACGGGGGTGTTTGGGATTCCTTGTCAAAAACAATTTATTAACTTATATAAGTCATAAGTTATAAGTTACAAATACTAACTTATCATTTTTAACTTCTCAACACACAAAAACAACTTAACTAAGTTAATCCAAACACTATAAAAACAACTTATTAACTTTTATAAGTCAATAAGTTATAAGTTCTTCCAAAATAAGCTAACCCAAACACCCTCAATGTAGGAGAAAGATAGAGATGTACAGATCTATTGAGCGATGAAGAGTGTAGGGGTAGAAATGGAACAAAATGGTAAAAAAAATAGGTATTTTAAATTGACCTTTTAAACGCCATCTTAAAGATTATAAGAAATTTATTATTTTGTACGTATAAGATGTTTTATATAGTAATATATGTTAGGGGTGGATTTCTAAATGACCAGCGATCCTTATTTGCTGTTGGATTTAGTGATCCTCAATTCTGTCTGAAGTAGTGATCCTCAAAAGTGTTGCAGGATCAGGATCATGGATCACTATAAGGATCACAGTACTAACGATTGTCTACTTTGAATTCGTAAATGTTTTGCAGGAATATCAACTTGGACTTAGTCTTTGCGACATTCCTGGAGAATATTCTTAGTCTATTCCGCACGTGCTTGGCCAGAAATGGACGTTGTGGAGTCGTGGAAGACTTGCACCATTTGCGGAATGTTAGTTAGGCTTGATATTTTCTATTTGTAAAGGGGTAGCGAGCTATATTAGAGACACTTAGCTATTTTTGGCTACACACACACTCATACAACCGCTCTCACTGGCTCTCGACAAAACACTTAGCATTTTTCATATATTTCTACACGTTACACTATAGTGATCCTTGTACTTAGCTCGCTATCATCCGAAGTTGTAACAGATTGTTTGTTTAATTTGAGTTGGTGATCGGTAGTTTCCATCACCCGGGGTTTTTTGTGCCGGAGATCAACTCTTGATCAAGGGCTTTTTCCCCGTATAAATCTTCGTGTCATTTGTTCATTATACTTTATAGTGATCCTTATTATTGTTCATCAATTCAAGCATCATACCTCACAACAGAAAGTTTGGTTACATTATCATTGCTTGATTTTTGACCAAAACAGTTTGGCGCCCACCGTGGGGCAATTGGTGCTTCATTCTTAGAAAGATTCGTGTTTTCGTGGTTATTTCGGTTCGCTACAACCAAACAAATGGCTTCCTCAGTGAAGAATACTTCAAGTTTGATGCCCTCATTCAGTTCCTCACAAGGCGTTCCTCCTTTGCCTCCACCACCTTCTGGATCCCAGAAGAATGCTGAGAATGCTGCGAAGAAACCAACTCCTATTTTCCAAAAACCACCTACTTCTTCTGTTTCAACTAATCCTACTACTAATTATCTCTATGCCTTGATTTTGCAGATGAAGAATCATGCACAAGAGCAGGATAAGACCAACGAAAGGATCCTCCGGGAGATCGATGAAATCAAGAAACAGAAGAAATCAGTGGAGGATCACTCCCCTCTGATGCCAAGATCGCTGAACTTCGACACTCCGGTCATAACCTCACAATACTCAGCAGTTCCGGACGTGCAATACTTGGGTGAACTATCAGGAAGGCGTTATGGGACAACAACAATGAGTCAGGCGTTTGGCTCTTGCTTCCAGCCTCAGGGATCCTCTTCTCAACCATTAGGATCCTCTTCTCAGCATCAGGGATACTTCACGTCAGGAGGATATGTGGGAATGCATGCAGTACAAGGATCCTCCCAGGTCCAAGGATCCTCCCAGGTCCAAGGATCCTCTCTGGTCCCAGGATTCTCCCTTGTTCAAGGATCCTCCCTGGTCCCAGGATCCTTTCAGGTTCAAGGATCATCGCAATTCCAAGGATCCAACCCCCTTCAAAATCAAGGATACTCGAGAAATATGCAACCTCAGAACTCAGACGTCCATCAAGGAGACTTCATACCAATGCAGACCATTGCCTCATCTGGTCCTTCGATCATGCCAGAGTCTCGACAAGATGGATTCACATCCGCAATTCCAAACTCAAATCCTGTGGGAGGTAACACTTTTAATAATTTATATAACGCTAACCATGGCTTTATGCAGGATACAGGTATCAATCAGGCCATGGCTAGAGAACTGCAGAAGCTTAAGGATATAATATCCAGTGTACCAGGAGTGGTTAAACCCATTCCTGAGATTGCGGATGGTAGCCATAGGATATCTCGTTTTGCACCACCTTTGTGTGATGCTGAGATACCTAAAAGATTCCAGATACCATCAATGAAGCTATATGATGGTTCAACGGATCCAGAAGAGCATGTAGCTCAATACAGGGAGAGGATGGAGATCAATCCAATTCCGGAAAGGTTGAAAGAAGCATGTCTATGCAAGGGATTTGGGTCCACACTTACAGGATCTGCTCTTAAATGGCTGCTAAGTCTCCCCCTTACTCTATTACTTCATTTGCTAATTTAGTTAACTTGTTCAATAGTCAATTCTCTTGTAGCAGAAACTTTGAACGATTAACTAGTGATCTATATAGGGTAACACAAGGTCAAAATGAATCACTTAGAGATTATATCACTAAGTTTAGTAAAGAATCCTTAGATATTCCCAATTTGGATATAGCTACGGCTGTTGAAGCCTTTAAAATGGGATTGCTTAGGGATTCATTATTCTATGATGATCTTGTTATGACACCTTGCAGGAATCTTGATGAAGTAAGGACTAGGGCCCTTAGGTTCATCCGCCTAGAGGATGACAAAAGGATCCAGGACAGATTGACAGGATCCTCAAAACAGGATAAGCAAGGATCCTACTTCAGGAACAACAAATCCAAGTCCTATAACAGATATGATAACCAGAATGTGCACGCAGTGGAACAAGAAGAGGATGATGAGAATTATCCTCCTATTTCTGAATATTGTTTCTCTGTTGATAACAATGAACTAATCCTTGCAATGCAGAATTTAGGTGAGAAAGCTAGGTGGCCAAGGAAAAGTGATAAACCAGCTGCTACAAAGGATAAATCCAAGTGGTGTGCATATCATGAGGATTTTGGGCATCTCACTGAAGAATGTATTGCACTTAGAAAGGAAATTGGTTATTTGTTGAGCAAGGGGCATTTAAAGGAACTCTTGGGACGAAAGAAGTCAAGAACCCAGGATCCTGAAAGGATCCCGGAAAGGGCACCTGCTCCACCGGCAGATGCACAAGTCATAAATTTCATATCTGTAGGTCCCTCTCGAGGATGAGATAAAACCTTATCCTTGTTATATCAAACACACTAGCGAGTGCGGAATCCAAGCTAGCATGCAACCGAGAATTTATACGAGAACAAGCACAAACACAACACACAAGATTCACCGATTAACACCACATGTATTAATACGCATGAAAGGTCCGGTTACAAGCTCAATGTTTACAGATATGTTCTATAAACTCTCAAAGTGTGTGTGTGCTCTCCTGTCTCTCTCTGCCTTCTCTCTTCTATCTCTTACTGAAGTGAACACAACACACGGGTATTTATACCCGACACAGCAGGTCTGGTCGAAGGATCAGACAGATTGATCGAAAGATCATCTGTCGACCAGAGAACCCATCGAAAGATCACATACACCACGAAGGATGATATCCTTCGTGGTCTATCCTTCGTGGTCTATCCTTCGAGCTCATCATCGAAGGATATAAAACAATCCTTCGATTACACATCTTTCGACACAACCAGCTTACAACATTTTTCTAACTGTTTGGTCAAGTCAAACCAGGAGGATGGTTGACTTGGTCAAACTTACATCAACCTTACATTAAAGACATCGTTTTGTATCATGACGAAATACAGACAAAGTACAGACACAAGTGCACCAACAAACTCCCCCTTGGCTGTAGCTTTGTCTCGATCTTCGTGTCTTCAAGTCTTCAAGGCCGAGTCGAACCGAGCCGAGTCGCGTCCACACAAAGTGCATCAACAAACTCCCCCTTGGACGCTACTCGTGATGGTTCGTCTTCTATGTCTTTCATGTCGGAGGATCTTCAAAGTTTTCACGCGTCGTAAGCAGAAAGTGTATCAACAAACTCCCCGTTTCATGTAGGAAGTGTGTTGACAAACTCCCCCTTAGATTGAACTCTCCATTGAGTCATGCTCGTGAATCTTTTGACTTGTCAATTCTTCAGATCCTTGAGGTGTTGATGAAGGGACAGCGGCAACTCGATCATTTTATCTTTTGAGTGCCTCCACTTCGTGTCTTCATTCCAAAGCTTTTCATCGAACATGTTCTCCTCGCCTTTAGCATCTGCACATGCAAGAAAGCTAAACGCATAATGAGAACAACCGCTTGGAATATAGTTAACATTTAAACTAACGACACATATGAGATCAAATCTCAATCAACCACCAACCGACAGCAGTTTGAAAGTTTAGAAAAATATTCATTTTAATCCTTTAACTTTCAAAACTCGTTAACTTCGACTGTTTATGAAGATGCAATTGTTTTCCAGCTTATAATCAGGATCTTGGGTAGGATAGACTCGAGTTCCAACATCAGTCAATCAAAAATAAACTAGAAGCAAAATCTTTTTGGATTTTATAAAGTTTATATTAAAACACACCTAAAATCCTTTTGAAATTTTCATTTTTCAATGTAAAGATGGAAAGCAATAAATAAATATATACAAAGATGCATAAACAGGAAACATTAAATAAATATTTACAGACATTCTTTTGCGAGTTTCGAGGGTAAGAGAATCATATCAGTGTACGGTCATGTCAAAACGCTCTCTTTGTTCAATTAGTTAACATTAAGATAAGCATCCTATAACAATTATCGGTATTGTTGTCCACATAAGCTCAACTTATCACTTGTAATCATGGCGAGGGGATACGTTAAGGTATAATTTATACTTACCGACCGGTGTTCATCCACATCACGACACATTCCCGTATCAAGGTATGCACAAGGATTCATCTTACCGGTGAGTATACCGATTATCATCTGTTTGACCGTATATGATGTGAGATTCTCACTTATTTGATTTGAAAACAAGCCCTATGTGATAGAATCACTTATTGATGAGGAACTTGATTTTCAGGTGCATGAGGGCACAGGAGCAAGTCCGTGAACAGGTCAGTACTTTCGTACAGCAGAGAGACGGACTTGACTCCCGGATGAATGTGATATTTAATCACTTATTGGTTTGGACATGTGATTGTTGATCACTTATTGAGGTCGTATGCAGTATGTACACGTATGTATGGTATCATGGAAGATCTAGACTTGCGTCCCCGTTATTTTTCGGTAAAAGATACAACCATGATACCCAGATGATAAGCAGCATAAAGACCGAATATTTCAGAACCTTGGCAATCTCTCAAACGAAATTTCGGTACTAAGACCATATGCCAATGAATGGTTCCCACCTGGTCTTCAGTCGATTTAAGTTTATATCACCCTGCACACTTTAAAATGATTGTGAGCCTACCGATACATCTTATATAGAGCTGCTTATCGTTTTTCATTTAAGGTTTAAAGAGGTTTAGACAGACCACTGATGTACTATCATATTCTCTTTGCTCGCCAGGAAACTCATTTTTGCTTTTCTATTGTTTTTGTGTTTTTGAAATTTTTCGATGTTTTTGGATTTTCAGATTTTGGATTACTCCCCCTAAAATCAACAAACTAAAATAAATTTAAAACACAAAGGTATTTACAAAAATGATTTTCCGATGTTGGTTAACTCATGTTTTACCTCAATGCCGTTTACCAAAATTAATTTTGAACGAATTTCGGAAAAATCAGTTGACATGTCGGTAAGCGGTGCGGACCATGACAGCATTGTCTGGCCAAAGAGTGCTGAACGAGATAATAATTCACAAAGCAGCTTAAATATCGACAAGTATAGGAGAGATTAGAAATTTAAAACCGTATCCTGCAACTGCATCGTGCATTGCAAGGAATCTGAGTACTCTCCCAAACTGAATATCCACCCGGTGTGGATTTCAAAGTCGATTCTGTAGCTACTTAGAAATCTCTTCACAGCAACAAGATCAGAAACCTCTGGGTCCGGCTGGTCTTCCACATTGTACCAGCGAAGGTCTTTGTCTTTCTCTTTGAGAAGTAGTGTGCGGTTGTTCAATCCATGCCAAGGCATCCGCACACCTGGTTGGTTTGTTCAACAAACACATTTTCTTCAATCACACCGTAGAGAAAAGTACCCTACACGTTCAACTTGTGGACTTTGAACTTCTTGTGGAAGAAAAATCCATGAATCTTCGAAAAGTTTCAAACGTGCTACAGGCGCGTACATTTTGATTTGAATCTATCCCGGGGACCCGATCAAGGCCTTGAACATTCACATTTTGAAAAGATTTTATTGTTGTCGAAGCTTTTCAATCTCTTTCAACAGACATTTCTGTTTCCCTTTACTTTTTCTCTCCATCAAAGGCAGCAATTTCTTCTGTTGCCTATTTTGTGCAAGGATGCTCCACTATCAACAATCTTACGACTATCGAAAGTTCCTCCTGGAATATCCTACACGCTTACTCAAAAATTAGTTGGAGAGAGGGACCCAAGCCTTTGTGGACTTGGGTCGTCCTTGATCATCAAGAAAAGTGATTTCAATCACTTGATGATTAGGAAAAAGAACCTGTGGTGCTCCCCCTGACTGAATTACCTGTTTTTGTTTCCAAGCTGTTTGTTCTTTACCAGTATTTGCATTAATTGTTTTAGCATTTACTGGTTTTACAGTTTTAGGTTTTGCTTGAACAGGTTTTTCTTCTTTGACCTCTGAATTTAAGGCCTTCTCAATTACCTTTTGATTCTTTTGTTTTAATTTCTTTTCCCTTTCTTTCAAGACACGTGGGTCTTGTTTCGGGGAAAATGAACGTTTTTGGTAATTGATTTCTTGGGGAGCACTTGTTTTTGCCTTCAACTTTTGCAGGTATGGGCAGTATCTTACAATATGCCCAATTGTGCCACACTCAAAGCACATTCTCCGCTCTACAAACCTCGGAGAAACACGTTGATGACCAGACTGAGAACCAGACAATGAACTTTGTGATCTAGATGTGCTTGGACCTAAATCACATCCGTTGGTGTGTTGGGTGTAATTATTCTGATCATTTCGTTTTAAAATTCTAACTTGTTTTATAAAATCAAGGTTAGATTTATCCTGAAATGTTTCAAGTTTGTCTGAACCCGTGGATCCAACAAAGTTCACTTTCGGTTCTCTTTTCTTAACAAGAGCTCTTTTGTTTTGCACCCATTGTTGTTGAACCTTAGGTGCTTGAACATTCTTGTTCTGAGCCTTCTTTCCCTGTACCTTACCCTTTCCGGAGTTGACTTGTTGTTTTCGCTCAACTTGTAGTTTTTGGTTTCCGTACTGTTTTCTAATTTGTTCACACGGAATTGGATCACATTGAGTGACAGTAACTTTGCCACTTTTGTTCCCCAAAAACTTATCAGTGCATCCTTCAAAAATTTGCTCAATTAAATCTTGATTTACATTTTTAATTGGAAAATCTTTGTTAGAGTAAATTTTGTCATCTCCTTTGAGCGTGTACAACAAGTTACTCCCTTCAAAACTTGATACAATCGACTCCATTTCTTTTGACATTTCAGTCTTACTCGGTTTCACTGGTGGATCACACAGAATGTGATTCTCGATTGGAATATCTGTTGTAACCGAGTTAGACTGTTGGTTCACAATTACATCAGATTCATCATCCGAAGAATCAGTATCCTCAACAACGGGAGGACTCTGTTCCTTAACACACGATGAATCTGTCACACTTTTCTCAGATTCTGATTGACCCGAGGATGATGTACCAGTTGTGAACCCGAGGCCTGCTGCAAAGTCATCTAGACCGAGTGGCACAGTAGGTTCAAAACGGGGCATATCCTCGTCATCAGGCAATTTTGAGTAATTGTGATTCATTGGGGGAGGACATGATTTGAATCCCATACACTTCTTATCCCCCTTTTTCTTTTGAACATCAATAATGTGATCCAATACATAGCGGGAATTGGAATAACTTTCCAATTTCTGCTTGATTGTTTCACATTCACATCGAGCGGTTGCCAATTCTACCATCTGCTTTTCAATTGTGTCTATAAGATCATTGTTAGCATGTTGTTTTCGCAAAACAGCTTTTTGTAATTCTGAAACATCATGTCTTAATGACGCAATTGTTGTTTTAAATTCCTTTTCATTTCTGGTTAAGAACACGTTAGCTTCAGCTGCTTTAGAAAGATCTACAATCAATTCTTGATTGTGTTTGGATAGGATTTCAAACTGACTTTCCTGTTCAGCATATTTAACATTTAAACTATCACAATTTTCACAGCTAACTACAGTGGGTTCATCGATACATACCTGACCTGATGAACTGTCGACATTAGCCATAAAGGCTGAATGGAGAGAAGACGAAGAGTAAGCAGCTTGATCCATCAAATTAGATCTTCTTTCAGTTCCTGCTGCAGCTTCTTCCAAAAGCTCATCAATATCTGCATCGACTGACGCACTTGATGTCTCATCCACATGATCATTTCCTGAAGTGGAGGATTCTTCATCTGAGCTTCCACAATAACCAGAACTGTCTTCATCTTCAGAGGATGCAACACCATTGGTGGAAGATTCTCCACCACTGGCGTGCTTTAAATCCTTTACTACTTCAGCAAAACATGCTGTTCCACCATTTCCTCCTTCTCCAAGCTGAAGCGACCAATCACAACCCTCATCTATTTGAACCACCAGCCCCCGGTTGGCATTTGATGACCCTGCTTGGCCTTGGTTGTTGACAGGTATCAACGTACGGACATTGTTCCCGTTCTGGTTCTGCTGGTTGCCTTGATTTCTGAACGGATTTTGATTTCCATGCTGAGCTGGTCTTGTGCATTCCCTTTTGAAATGACCCCGTTCGCCACAGTTAAAGCACTTGACAGCTTGCTTGTCGAACCCGTACTTGGTGTCTTTCTTGTTTTCCAAGTTGGTTCTCCCCGTCCTTTCCATAAACTCCTTTGCTCTTCGAATTGCACTAGCAAGAGCCCATTTGATATCCATCATTTCAAACTCTTCTTTATCCACTTGCTGATAATCTTCATTGGTTAGATTGATATTCCCAATCTGACCTGCAATCAATCCACTATAAGCACTAACCAAGGTATTCAACATCTCCATATGCTCCTTGGCTACTTCGACACTGACTTTGGAAAAGTTGGAAGTGTCTAATCTGACTGTGTTAGGATTGGAAGTGGCTTGAAAGTTTGAAGAGCTTCCATAAAACCCTTGCTGTTGCGGTTGTTGCTGCTGAGCTGTCAGTTGCACATTCGGTATTGAAAACATCGTGTAGGCTGAAGGATCAAACTGATCTGTTGTTGAAGGTCTGGTGTTAGAAACGAAAGCTGTTTGAAGCTTCGCGTGTTGAGAAGCTGGTCTTTCTCCACTGATACCTCCTGCAATCCCAAAGTACATTTCTGGATTTTGAGGAGTTTGTGTTCTTTTTGCCTTCAGCTTTTCTTCTACATCCTTATTCTCCAATCTTTGAATTAATTCATAAACGGTGATTGTTTCTAAAACACCATTTTCTTTGAGAATTTCAAGATAACTGCTCCACTTTGCTGGTAAGCTATCAGCGAATCTCTTCACCAATTCTTGTGGAGTGGCAGTGACTTTAAAAGCAAACATCTCACTCAACAAATGATGAAACCTTGTAGATAACTCTGCCAAAGTCTCATTCTCCAAACACGTAAATCCTTCAAACTCTTTCTTCAGTAATTCTTGCTTGATCTTTCTAGATTGAGCGTTTCCTTCACACCGTAACGTGAGCATATCCCACAAGCTTTTAGTAGTCGTGCAGTAAACAAACTGGTGATAAATGTCTTTGTGAAGAGCTTGTGTGAGAATCATGAATGCTTTCTTTTCTAACTCAAACTTCTTCTTATCTTCTTCAGACAAAGTGCTGTAAGTTTGTGGATTAGATCCTGCAACTTCCAGCTCATTTTCAAAGGCTGTGAAGAAGCACATCCATAGATCTTGACCTTGTCCCTGAACATAAGTTCTCAGCCTTTCTTTCCACCATCCCCAATCATTGATGTGATTTAACTTTGGCGGTTTTGTGCTTGTACCAGTTTCACTGTCATTCTGCATCATAGATTGAATGCTGTTGCTTTGATTTGTGACCAAAGCCCATTGATTTGCAGTTATCATTGCAGCTTGAGGTGGGACAATAGCTCGCATCCATGCATTTTTGTCGAAATCTGACGTAGATTGCATAGCTGATGATTGTGGAGTCGAAGTTATTTGAGTCCATGCGGTTGGATCCCACTGACCGTTTGTTCCCATTTTATGACAATTAATATATTAAGTGAAAATTGATTTAAAAATGAAAACAAGTTTTCTATTTAAAAATTTAATTTTCACAAACTATGTTAATTTCAAGTGATAACAACCAGCCGAAAGATCCTTGATCGAAAGACCTGAAAAACACAAACTGTTAGACTTAAACAAACAAGGATCGAAAGATCAACACCTGTTCGAAGGATCAACAGTGTTCGAAAGATCACTGTTGAGTTTCGAACAATGTTTTCGAAAGATTCTCCAATCGAAGGTTCCTTATCTTTCGAAAATGAACTGTAGACCGAAAGATATATGTTTCGAAAATATTCCTTGGACCGAAAGATAAGTCTCACACTTCGAAGGATGCTCGAAGGATGACTATCTGTCGAACCTCCTTTGGTCGAAAGATGATCTTTCGACTTCGAAGGATATCTTTCGAACAGCTCTGACACGGTTGACAAATGAGACAGGTTGGTGAAAAGTTGACGGGTTGGTGAGGACTTTCGGCAGAAAGTATGTTCAGACCATATCTTTCAGGTCTGAATGTGCAGACTTTCACCAACCAGGTAAGGATCCCAATATTTTAAACAGAAAACAACTTCCAACACAAACAAACACTTTGTAATTTAAAATTTTTAAGATCAAAAGTGTAAAATATCAAGAACCAACTCGAACAAAGGATGAACCAAATGAAGAACAACCCAGAAATATATGAATATTCTGATGAACCGAAGGTTTTCTGAAACCCGATTTCAGCCGAAACTTCACTAAAAACCAATGTTTAACATGTGACAATGAGAAATAACAAGGTTTTATGACAAACACAAGGAAAAGTAACAAGATTTTCCAGAAAAATATAAACTTTAAAAATCCGAAACACACCCGAAAACACTCGGTTTTAACAAGGAGAAGAGCCAAGGCTCTGATACCACTTGTAGGTCCCTCTCGAGGATGAGATAAAACCTTATCCTTGTTATATCAAACACACTAGCGAGTGCGGAATCCAAGCTAGCATGCAACCGAGAATTTATACGAGAACAAGCACAAACACAACACACAAGATTCACCGATTAACACCACATGTATTAATACGCATGAAAGGTCCGGTTACAAGCTCAATGTTTACAGATATGTTCTATAAACTCTCAAAGTGTGTGTGTGCTCTCCTGTCTCTCTCTGCCTTCTCTCTTCTATCTCTTACTGAAGTGAACACAACACACGGGTATTTATACCCGACACAGCAGGTCTGGTCGAAGGATCAGACAGATTGATCGAAAGATCATCTGTCGACCAGAGAACCCATCGAAAGATCACATACACCACGAAGGATGATATCCTTCGTGGTCTATCCTTCGTGGTCTATCCTTCGAGCTCATCATCGAAGGATATAAAACAATCCTTCGATTACACATCTTTCGACACAACCAGCTTACAGCATTTTTCTAACTGTTTGGTCAAGTCAAACCAGGAGGATGGTTGACTTGGTCAAACTTACATCAACCTTACATTAAAGACATCGTTTTGTATCATGACGAAATACAGACAAAGTACAGACACAAGTGCACCAACAATATCCGGTGGATCAGACATCTGTGGTACATCCTTCTCAGCAGCAAAAAAACACGCTAAGGAAACCAAGATGGATAACGGAGACAGACCCGTCAGGACCTCCGTTGTCACCCAGGATAAAGTCATTACTTTTGATGAGGAGGATCGTGTTGACATCCAGGATCCTCACCATAACGGTCTCGTAATTACATTGTTTATTTCTAACCACTTTGTTCGCAGGATCCTTATAGATGTAGGAAGCTCTGTGAACATCATTCAGCTGGATGTTCTCAAGAAAATGAATATCCCAGAGTCCGATATTATCCCAAGATCCTTAGTACTTGTGGGATTCAGTGGAGAAACAAAGAATACATTGGGGGACATCAAACTCCCAATCTATATTGAAGGATTGCATTCTTATCAAAAGTTTTGTGTTATTGATTGCTTATCGTGTTGTAACGTTATCCTTGGCAGGCCATGGATACATGATATGAAGGTAGTTCCATCCACCTATCATCAGTGTGTAAAGCTTCCAAGTCCATGGGGAGTGGTGAAAATTAAGAGTGATCAACATGAGGCTAAGAATTGCTATACCTCATCAATGAAACCAGCCTCAAGACCAAGGGAGCAATAGCAATTAAAGTATCCTTCAAGAGACGTCTTGGAGGCAAGAGAACAGGATTTGAAAGAAATCCTCATGGATCCTGATGATCCTGAATCCAAGATCTTCATAGGGTCAGGGATCCTTAGCGATATTGAACAAGAGCTAGTATCCTTTCTCAAAAGAAGGAAGACCACCTTTTCCTGGAAACATGAAGACATGACAGGTATATCTAAGGATATAATTACTCACAAACTTGGCATTGACAGGTCATTCAAGCCAATTCATCAAAAGAGGAGGAAATTTGCACCTGAAAGAAATGCAATTATCCAGGAAGAGGTAGATAAGCTACTTCGAGCAGGTATGATTAGAGAGGTTAAGTATCCAAGATGGTTAGCCAATGTGGTTGTTGTTCAAAAGAAAAATGGAAAGTGGAGGGTATGTGTCGATTTTACAGATTTAAACAAGGCATGTCCCAAGGATCCTTTCCCATTACCCCACATTGACTCCATGGTGGATGCTACCGCGGGTCATGAGTTGTTAACTTTTATGGATGCTTCATCTGGATTTCAACAAATTCAGATGGAACCATCCGATCAAGAGGATACAACCTTTATAACCCCAACTGGTATATACTGTTATATTGCTATGCCATTTGGATTAAGGAATGCAGGTGCTACTTACCAAAGGCTTGTCAATATGATGTTCAAAGAACAAATTGGATACACTATCGAAGTCTATATTGATGACATGGTGGTTAAGTCCAAAAGAGCTGAGGATCACCTTAAAGACTTGGAGGAAGCATTCAATATCCTTGATAAATTTAATATGAAACTAAACCCTTCTAAGTGTCATTTTGGTGTAAAGGCAGGTAAATTCTTAGGATATATGGTAACAAAGAGGGACATTGAAGCAAGTCCAGAGCAAATTAAGGCTATCGTGAATATCAAATCTCCTGCCAATGCTAAGGATGTGCAAAGGTTGATTGGCAGGATCGCAACCTTGAACAGATTCATAACCAAATCCTCAGAAAAGTGCAAGGAGTTCTATGACATCCTGAGGAAAAACAAGAAATTTGAATGGACTGAGAAGCATGAAAGTGCCCTTAAAGCTCTTAAAGATTACCTATCCTCAGCCCCAGCCTTAATGAAACCAGAAAAGGGAGATGTGTTATCCTTATATCTGGCGGTATCCTCAAAAGCAGTAAGTGCGGTCCTTGTTAAGGATCACCAAGGTACACAACATCCTGTTTATTATGTAAGTAAGAGCTTACTTGATGCTGAATCCAGGTATTCACATTTAGAAAAACTTATCCTTGCATTAATTATGGCATCTACCAAATTAAGACATTATTTTGAGACTCATGCCATTATTGTTAAAACTAATTTCCCAATTAAGAATGTTCTCAGGAAACCTGAAATGTTAGGAAGGATGGCTAAGTGGGCAGTGAAGTTGAGTGCATATGATATAAGATATGAGCCTAGGACAGCCATTAAATCCCAAGCATTAGCTGACTTTGTGGCAGATTTCAGTAGTGATTTACAAAAGGAACCTGAACTAGAAGTCCAACAGCTTGAAGAAACCAAGGATCCTTGGATACTGTTTACTGATGGATCCTCCAATGTGAATGGAACAGGGCTTGGAATACTACTAAAATCGCCACAGGGGGACATAATACCCCACTCCATAGCTTGTGAATTTCAAACTACCAACAATGAGGCTGAATATGAAGCCTTGATAGCTGGTTTGCAAATTGCAAAACATATGGGCATCAGGTATCTTGAGGTACATGTAGATTCTTTATTGATCACTAATCACTTTAATGGATCCTATGCTGTTAAAGGTGAAAAACTAATCAAATATTTGGAGATAGTCAAAGAATTGGCACTCTCTTTTGTATCCTTTAGTTTGACACAGGTACCAAGGGAAGAGAATGCAAAAGCTGATGCATTAGCCAATCTAGGATCATCTTTGAAGATTCCTGAGGATATTGAGATCCCTATTATCCATATCCTGACCCCTGCTATCAAGGATCATGTAGCTATGGAGATAGGAGAAGATTCTGCAATCATCCCTAGTGATGATACCCAATCTCATTCAGGATCATGGATACTCCCAATCATGAGATACATACAACATGGAGAAATTCCTACAGGAGAAAACCCAAGGGCTTTTAAAATTAAGGTATCTCAATTTACAATATTAAACAATATGTTGTATAAACGATCTCTTGCAGGACCATATTTGAGATGCATTGAGGATCCTGAAATTCAAGAAGTCCTAAAGGATTTCCATGAAGGAGATTGTGGAAACCACACTGGGGGCAGGGCATTATTCTCAAGGATCTTGAGAACATGATACTATTGGCCCACTATGAAGAAGGACGCTGTGGAGTATGCCAAGAAGTGTGATCCTTGTCAGAGGCATAGTAATATCCTTCACCAACCAGCAGAGCTCTTGCATCCTATATCTTCTTCTTGGCCATTCATGAGATGGGGAATGGATATAGTTGGAAAGCTTCCTAAGGCACCAGGTGGAAAAGTATTCATGCTTGCTATGACTGATTACTTCACTAAGTGGATAGAGGCTGAAGCCTTTGCTCAAGTCAGAGAAAAGGAAGTTATATCCTTTATTAAAAGGAATATTCTTACTAGATTTGGCATTCCTTCTGAAATTATTTGTGATAATGGATCCCAATTTATTGGGAATAGAACCACTAACTTTTGTGACAGTTGGGGAATTAAGATGATAACATCAACACCAGTCCATCCACAAGCTAATGGTCAGGCAGAATCATCCAACAAGATCATCATCAACAATTTGAAGAAGAAGCTTGGATCCAAGAAAGGAAAATGGGCAGAAGAACTACCTTATGTGTTGTGGGCTGATAGAACAACTCCCAAGAATGCTACAGGCCAAACTCCATTTTCTTTGGTATTTGGGGCAGAGTCAGTGATCCCTACAGAGATGGTGGTTCCAACTGCAAGAACAAGCGTTCGTGATCCTGAAGAAAATGCTGAAAACTTGATTCAAGACTTGGATACTATAGAAGAAATCAGGGATTTAGCAAGGATAAGGATGGCCAGTTATCAACAAAGGATGGTTGGAGCTTACAACAAAAATGTCAGGCTCAGGAAATTCCAAGTTGGGGATATGGTATTAAGGAAAGCATTTCAAAACACCACCAATCCTGCTGATGGAAAGCTAGCACCAAAGTGGGAAGGACCTTATTTGATTGAAGCTGAAGCAGGAAAGGGGGCATATCGATTGCTAACAATGGAGGGTGATTTGCTACCTAGAGCTTGGAATGCTGTCCATTTGAAGAAATATTTCATGTGATCATGATCCATGATCCTTACCAGACAAGTATCCTTGAAGGATACCCGCTGATAGATGATCCTCTTTCTGGTATCTTTAACTAAGCATTGAGTATCCACATAAGTATCCAGTTGTTTGGGCTAGTCCCCAGTCTGGGCCTGTCCCCAGTTTCGCCAGTAGCGCACGATGATCCTGGTATAGTTCATGGAAATGGGACCAGTACCCGCTTTAGGGGCTGACAATTTCGTTGTACTGGCTATATTCAGGATCCTACGTATAATGGTAGACGTACCATACATCCGTTCCTAAGGTTTCTAACGTTTTCACGTTAGCTAAGGTTTTGGCATTTTCATGTCACTAAGTTTGGATAGTCGCCAGTAAGGGCCATACTCCAGTTTACATACGATCCTTTGGGCTTGTCCCCAGTTATCCTTTGGGCTTGTCCCCAGTTATCCATTGGGCTTGTCCCCAGTATATTGGGCTTGTCCCCAGAATTGTTGGGCTTGTCCCCAGTCACTAACAATCATCTTATGATGGCTCAGTTCCAAGTAATATCTTATTTCAGGTTTGTGAAGATAAATGGCCAAAGATTCTTGACCCTTACTTTCAACTAAGGTTTGTATCTTGGGTTATCCTAATTTTAAGTATTGAAGGATAGGATCCTAACTTGGGTTCTCAGGTATGATCCTAAACTGTTTTGATTTTATTATGTATTTAAGCGACACTTATCCTTTGACAACTGAAATGATGATCTTTAAATTATTTCTTTTATGTGATCCTTGATCATATCCTTAACTCTTAAGGGATATTTTTTAAATTTTTTCCTTACTTGATAAGTTTAAACGACATGAACATCACAATAGATTGAAAAATAAAATAACAATAAGGATATCAACACAGGATATAGCCAAAAAGTTAAAGTCATTTTATTCACAAAAGCTTAAACCCTTTTAAGGTTGTTAAAATTGCCAACCCACGTTTCTACCAGCAAAACGTGGCCCGTCCACATGGGTTGGCAAAGGGTGTCCATTGTTTGTAGGTCTAACAAGTGCAGGAAATTCAAGACGGCAGGATCACAATGGCTTCATCCCCCAAACAGAGGATCCCTCCACCATTTGTAATCCTACCTATTGTTCAAAGGATCATCCATGATCCTCAACCCTAGTTACTATTGTTCAAGTACAGACCAACCATTGTTTATCAAAACATCATCAAAAAAAAAAAAAAAACATAACCAAACTAAAAAAAAATGGGCTCCGGCTACGTCTAGAAATGTCCATCATCGCCCATTGTTGCAGCCTACACCTTCGCTGCATCACCACCTCCAGCTCCACTAGCTTCACCACCATGATCCTTGCCACTACCACTAGCCTCAATTGCCAGAATCTCCTCAGCCTCCTCCTCGTCATCCAGTTCAGCCAGCCTTGCCTTCCAGCCTTCCACATCCCAGTTGCTCCTGTCAAAGGCAGGATCCTGGGCTTCTTGAGCCATTTGTAGCTTGGTCTTGTACATGGCTATGGCAGCGGAGACCTTGGCATCCTCTGTGATTTCGTGCTTTTCATAATCGAAGTTGACCAGGATTGTGGCTGTCTGAGCTTTGGCATCTTTGAGATCCTTTTGGAGGTCAATAAAATCTTGAGATCCTTAAGCAAGGCGACTTGTTGGAGGTCAGCAATTTTCTTGTCCTGCTCCTCGACATGCCCAACATAGTCTTCAATCTCAGCAAATTTCTGCAAAGAAGATAAAGAACAGTTTAGGAACAAGTGATCCTCAAATAAGCTGGATACCCAAAGCAGGGATAAGGATCCTTACCTCGTTGAAGTATTCAAGGAACTGGTGGACCTTGCAGATCCTCAGCTTCGGAGGCTTTTCTTTTCTTGCCACCCCTTCCTTTAGCGGGTGCCTTGGGGATCGAAGCAGTTGGGCTGGCAAGAAGCTTCTTCTTGGAGGATCGAACGGTGTCTAGCTCAGTGACACTAAATTTGGAAGCGGATCTTGATGATTTTCCAGCGCCTACACACCCAAAATAGATAAGTTCCCTAATTCTATTCATATATAACTATTTATTCAAACATTTGAACATAAAACGAATAGGATACTTACTTGACATGGTGACAGAGCCTGAGGATACCTCTTGTGAATCCTGGGTGATTGTCTTGAATGATCTTGTTTCAGGATCAAGCTTCCTAAAGGCAGCAAGTCTCCCCTTGGTGGCAGCAGAAGGAATAATATGCGAGAATGTGATAGCTGTACAAAAAGAAACAAAAGCATATTAATAAGCATTATCAGAATGAGCTTACTTAGTGATCTTTCTAAGGATCCTCCTATCCTACCATGAATGCTCCATTCCTTTGGTAAATTCTGGCCATCCGGGATAGAGTCCCTTCTGACGAAGAAGAAACGCCGTTTCCAGTTGATATCGTTTTTAGTAGCTCTAAAGATGGGATGTTCTTTTCCGGGTTTACGCTTGAATAGATATCGGTGGAATCCAAATGTGGTAAGGTCATACATCTCGGCTAATTCTGACATTCCCAAGTCAATTCCTTCTTGCTCAATGATCCTTTCAAGGGTATACAAGACCCTCCAGATCATTGGCATAACTTAAATATAGGAGATGCAGGTGAGGGAGAAAAAGGATTGGGTAAAGTCTGGAAAGGGATACGAATATCCTATTGTGAAAGGTGTGACTGGGAAAGCTACCCAAGTTTCAGAGTTATAATCGCTTAAAACGGTGGGAACAAATAGTTTGAAAACAGTATTTGCCGGAAAACAGTGGCGGATTCTATCTATTTGTGGGTCAGAGAAACAGCATATTTCTTTCACCGAATCTTCCAGGATCCCCTGGCTCTTGAAAGGACTTTCCTTCTTATGATCCTTAGCTGGTGAGGATTTCAACATCATCTTGATTTGAAGAAGGTAAAGAAAGATGAATGGAGAAAGAAAACGTAAAGGAAGAAGAGGAAAAGAGTTACCTGCTTGATCGTCAGATGGGAATTTAAAGGGAGTTCTTTTGAATTTGAATGCTAATCGATCCCTATCTCTAACTCCTATTTATAATGATGATTTTGCAGGATAATCACCTCACTGACGTCATGATCGTAACGGCTAGTCCGCTTATAACGGCTAGTTATCCGTTGGTTAAATGCGGATAAGATCGACAAAATATAACTCATTTATTTACATATTTACTCCTTATATTTTGGGGGCCATTGTTAGGGGTGGATTTCTAAATGACCAGTGATCCTTATTTGCTGTTGGATTTAGTGATCCTCAATTCTGTCTGAAGTAGTGATCCTCAGATGTGTTGCAGGATCAGGATCATGGATCACTATAAGGATCCCAGTACTAACGATTGTCTACTTTGAATTCGTAAATGTTTTGCAGGAATATCAACTTGGACTTAGTCTTAGCGACATTCCTGGAGAATATTCTTAGTCTATTCCGCACGTGCTTGGCCAGAAATGGACGTTGTGGAGTCGTGGAACACTTGCACCATTTGCGGAATGTTAGTTAGGCTTGATATTTTCTATTTGTAAAGGGGTAGCGAGCTATATTAGAGACACTTAGCTATTTTTGGCTACACACACACTCATATAATTGCTCTCACTGGCTCTCGACAAAACACTTAGCATTTTTCATATATTTCTACACGTTACACTATAGTGATCCTTGTACTTAGCTCGCTATCATCCGAAGTTGTAACAGATTGTTTGTTTAATTTGAGTTGGTGATCGGTAGTTTCCATCACCCGGGGTTTTTTATGCCGGAGATCAACTCTTGATCAAGGGTTTTTTCCCTGTATAAATCTTCGTGTCATTTGTTCATTATACTTTATAGTGATCCTTATTATTGTTCATCAATTCAAGCATCATACCTCACAACAGAAAGTTTGGTTACATTGTCATTGCTTGATTTTTTACCAAAACAATATAGATAACCGAAAAAAGAAGAGTAAATTGTCATTTTAATCCCTGAGGTTTGGTCCAAATTGCCATTTTAGTCCAAATAGTTTTTTTTTCTCCTCTGGGTCCCTTACTTTTCCCTTTTCTTACCATTTTGATCACATTGTCCAACTCAGTCTAAAAATCTGGTTATAACTGTTAGGGGTAGATTTCTGAATGATCAGTGATCCTCAATTGCTGTTGGGCTTAGTGATCCTCACTTCCGTTCGAATTGGTGATCCTCAGAAGTGTTTCAGGATCAGGATCATGGATCATCATAAGGATCCTTGTACTAACGGTTGTCTATTTTGAATTCGAAATTGTTTTGCAGGAGTATCAACTTGGACTTGGTCTTGGCGATATTCCTGGAGCATATTCTATGTTTATTCCGCACGTGCTTGGCCAGAAGTGGACGTTATGGAGTCGTGGAGGACTCGCACCATTTGCGGAATGTTAGTTAGAGTAGATATTTTCCATTTTTAAAGGGGTAGTGAGCTAATTAGAAAACACTTGGCTATTTTTTGCTACACACACACTCTTGCAACTGCTCTCACTAGCTCTCGACAAAACACTTAGCGATTATACACTTTTTTACACAATACACTATAGTGATCCTTGTACTTAGCTCGCTATCATCCGAAGTTGTAATAGATTTCTTGTTTAATTTGAGTTGGTGATCGGTAGTTTCCATCACCCGAGGTTTTTTATGCCGGAGATCATTCATTGATCAAGGGCTTTTTCCTCATATAAATCTTCGTGTCATTTGGTCATTACAATTCAGAGTGATCCTCATTGTTGTTCATCAATTCAAGCATCATACCTCACAACAGAAAGTTTGGTTGCATTATCATTGCTTGATTTTTGACCAAAACAGTTTGGCGCCCACCGTGGGGCTATTGGTGCTTCATTCCTAGAAAGATTCGTGTTTTCGTGCTTATTTCGGTTCATTACAACCAAGCAGATGGCTTCCTCAGCGAAGAATACTTCAAGTTTGATGCCCTCATTCAGTTCTTCACAAGGCGTTCCTCCTTTGCCTCCACCACCTTCTGGATCCCAGAAGAATGCTGAGAATGTTGTGAAGAAACAAACCCCCATTTTCCAAAAACCACCTACTTCTTCTGTTTCAACTAATCCTACTACTAATGATCTTTATGCTCTGATTTTGCAGATAAGGAATCATGCACAAGAGCAGGACAAAACCAACGAAAGGATCCTCCGGGAGATCGATGAGATCAAGAAACAGAAGATATCAGTGGAGGATCACTCCCCTCTGATGCCAAGATCGCTGAACTTCGACACTCCAGTCATAACTTCTCAGCACTCAACAGCTCCGGACGTGCAATACTTGGGCGAATTACCAGGAAGGCGTTACGGAACAGCAACTATGAGTTAGGCATTTGGCTCTTACTTCCAGCCTCAGGGATCCTCTTCTCAACCATCAGGATCCTCCTCTCAGCATCAGGGATACTTCACGTCAGGAGGATATTTGGGAATGCATGCAGTATAGGGATCCTCCCAGGTCCAGGGATCCTCCCAGGTCCAGGGGTCCTCCCATGTTCAAGGATCCTTCCCGGTCCAAGGATCCTCCGTTGCCCCAGGATCCTCTCTGTTCCCAGGATTGTAACATCCCGAAAATATAAAACATTATATCATAATTATAAAGCCTAAATAAATGGGAGTTTACTAACTAGGAATTTTAACCTAGTTAGTTAACTAGTCTAGAAATAGCTTATAGAGTGATTAAAAAGCTATCAAACTATATGTTGAACAAAGTTGAGGGACCATAGTTGTTTAAATTGAAAACTTAACTAATTAGAACAAATAAAAATAAACCAAACACCTCAATTAGAGGTGTTGGTCGATCAGAGAGAAGCAGGGGGCGACATCCCCAATCCAAGAACCCTAATCTCACAAATCTCTTAAATTGAAGATGAAATTCTGATCCAAAACGAAATCCGAGTTTAAATTATCGATCCTCATCACAAGAGGATCATAAGGTATGTAAAAATTCGTGTTAATCCTTTGTTAGAAAATTCTCATGATTTTGGAAATCTAAGATTAGAGGTTGCATGTGTGTTGTTTGATTTGATTAGAGATAATGTAGTGTCTAGAAGTGGAACCTAGACAAATACATATGAAATCATGTCCAATTTCAGAAAATTCCATGAACACCTTGAAGGTGGGTTATGGGTTTTCCATGATGTTGATGAACACTAGGGTTAAGAAGGGTTATTCTAGTGTAAATTGATTTTTGAAAGTGATTCCAGAAAGATATGATGCTTAAAACACTATAGGAGGACTCTATTGTTGTCAAGTTAGCTAAATAGCAAGCTAAGAAGTTTATTTCTAAAGATATAAAAATTCTGCATAAGAAGTGTTTGTTGAAATGCCTCAATGAAGGCTTAAAACTGAAATTCTGAGCTTAAACGCATAATCATGATGTTTTGATGTATTATGCGAATTTTGATTAAAAGAGATGTTCTAAAACGCATCATAAATGGACTCTATAGGAACGGACGCAGGAGCGTCAAGCGGACAAGCGGGTGGCGAATCACGTTTAAAGGGCAAACTTTGAAGGTATGTAACTTGACCCGTTACATTTATTAGGCTTGATGATTTTATTGTGTAAATGAATCCTTGAATAAGAGTTGTTGAAGTAAGCGATGAAATCGTCAAATTGATTGACTGATTAAACTTGTTAGTACTCGTTGGTAGTCGTCATGGAGGTGGACTCCGTAGACGAGCCAAACGGGTCATTTAATCAATGTAAAGTTTGATTAAAGTTCGGAATATGATGGATTGATCTTTGATATAGCTCACTATATAACATGTTAGAATTTCTAGAAATTGATGTGGTATATGTTAGAAAACTAAATTCTAAGAGTTGGAATTGAGTGAAATGATCAAAACAAGCAAAACTCGAAATCTCCAGGTACCACCGTAAATTACGGTAATACCGTAATTTACGGTGAAGAAGATATAAGTTTACGGTGCAGACTTCCTGATTTACGGTGACCAGGAACTATCAAGGATCACCGTAAATTACGGTGATACCGTAATTTACGGTGGATCCAGGAAGGTTATTTTTGCTTTTGTTATTTCAAATGTCACGTTCAATCTTGTGTTTATATTATACGATAACGTCAAAACTAATGTTTTAATTGGTTTTGATCATAGGTAAATCGACAAGTCTTACGGATGACGATCAAGTGATATGACGAAGAACCGAACACTCTATTTTGAAGCTTCCGCAACGTTTTAGATCTTTTGTAGTCTTTGTGTATGGTAGTTAATACATTTTAAACAGTTGACAAATTTCGTATCTTAGTCATTACTCGACTAAGGCCATGGCTATTATAAATTTTCTAAATGAAAGTCATGTATTTAACTATATTTTGCCTAAAATCAAGGGTATAAATTCTAGGGTGTAACAAGTTGGTAATCAGAGCTCAAGGTTGTCAATAAGTGTTCGGTTCAAGCTTGATCGATCGTCCGGTAAGAATTAACTTGTTTTGTTAATAAATTATGTACTAGGTATAGAATGAGAAATGAACAATATGCATGAAAAGAGTGTGTAAGCTCACTCAAAAACAAGAAATGCATGAAACAAGAATGATCAAATCAAGTTACGGACTTGATTGAATAGAAACAAGAATGATCAAATCAAGTTACGAACTTGATTGAATTCAAACAAGAATGATTAAATCAAGTTACGAACTTGATTAAATCAAAACAAGTAAAGCATGTATTATAAATGGAATGTTTAATAATCTATGTAAACATTTCAGAAATCGAGATGGCTGATGGAGACAATGATAATACGGTGCCAAGAGTCACCGAACAAGTGAGAGAAGTGATTGCCGAAGAGGTTGGAAAGGCGATCGAAAATAGTTTGTCGGGTTTTATTGATAAAATCCAAAACACGGTTTTATCAATAGTAGAAGATAGAATCAAGAAACTGGAAGACGATTCAAATGTAGCAAAAGAAAAGCGAGGATGACGAAAGCCTTGTTCATACAAGGAATTCATGGCTTGTAAACCACCAACGTATAATGGGGAGGTTGACCCAATAGTGTGCCAACGATGGCTAAGTGACATCGAAGGGGTATTCGAGAGAACCCATTGTGACGAAGAAGACTACGTAGCCTATGGTACGGGTCAACTAAGGAGTCAAGCGAAAGATTGGTGGGATAACAAAAAGAAGGAGATTGGAAGTGAAGCGGCTAAGGCCATGACTTGGGAGGAGTTTAAGACGCCGTTTCTTAAACACCATAGTCCCAAAGCGGTTATAAACAAGATCAAGGAAGAGTTCATGCAACTCAGACACAAAGGTGAATCCATAGACAAGATCACGGGGATGTTTATGGACAAGATGAAGTTCTGTGATGATTTGATAACGAATGAAGAGCAAAAGGTCTATTATTATCATAACATGCTAAGCGCGGAGTATAGAGAATTCATAACCCCTTCAAAGTACGAGACCCTTACCGAGATTGTCAATGCCGCTCGGGAAAGGGAGATCGAATTGAAGAAGAGTATAGAGCGGGGTGAACGAAGGGCACAAGATGTGAATCCAAGCCCTGCCAAGAAAGCAAGAACGAATGAATCAGCCAAGAAATCAGATGCTAAAGGTAGTACATCAGGTTGCAAAATTTGTGGGAAAAATCATAAAGGCGAATGCCGTTACAAGGATAAGCCTTGTCCCATATGCAAGAAAACGGGACATATGGCTATGTCATGCCCGGAGAAGGTGACGGTTTGTTACAACTGTTATCGAACGGGTCACAAGAAGTCGGAATGCCCGGAATTGGTCGAAAAGAAGGATGGGCAAGAATCAAAAGGTGAAGCCCCGAAAGCAAAGGCAAGATCTTTCCAACTAACTGCCGCAGAAGCGAAGATTGAACCTGACGTGGTCTCGGGTATATTTGCTGTAAATTCAATTCCCGCACACGTGTTATTTGATACGGGTGCGAATAAATCCTTTGTTTCATATGGGTTTATTCGACATCCTTCATTTGTTTTAACCAAATTACCTGTGCCTTTAGAAGTAGAGATAGGTAATAACAAAAGTTTTATTGTTTGTGATGTATGTGAAAATTGTAAACTGAGCATTGATGATGAAGAATATTTGATAAATCTAATCCCGATGTCGATGGGAGAATTCCAAGTAGTCGTTGGGATGGATTGGCTATCTCAATACCATGCAAAGGTCGTGTGTTTTCGCAAAGAGATAAAACTAACATCTCCGAGCGGAAAACACGTCACCATTTATGGCGAAAAACGAGGCAATCCCATAGTATGTTCGATGTTGAAAGCTCACAAGCTCATGAAGCGAGGATGCAAGGCATTCATAATTTATGCAAATGAGGCCGAGAAAGAGTCACGGAAGATTGGAGATGTACCGGTAGTACGAGATTATGAAGATGTTTTTCCGGAAGATTTACCGGGGATACCGCCTGAACGGGAAGTAGAGTTCGGGATCGAATTGATTCCGGGCGCGAAACCTGTAGCAAAAGCCCCGTACCGACTTGCACCGTCGGAATTACAAGAGCTGATGTCCCAAATTCAAGATTTGCTTGACAAGGGATTTATAAGGCCGAGTGTGTCTCCTTGGGGCGCACCGGTGTTGTTTGTGAGAAAGAAGGACGGGAGCATGCGCATGTGTATCGACTATCGGGAGTTAAACAAACTCACGGTAAAGAACCGATACCCGCTCCCGAGGATAGATGATTTATTCGATCAATTACAAGGCGCGAATTGGTTTTCCAAAATTGACCTTAGATCGGGGTATCACCAACTAAAGGTCAAAGAAGAAGATGTGCCGAAGACGGCTTTCCGCACGAGGTACGGACATTACGAATATCTCGTGATGTCATTTGGGCTAACAAATGCGCCCGCGGCTTTCATGGACCTCATGAACCGGGTTTGCAAGCCAATGTTGGACAAGTCGGTCATCGTGTTTATCGATGATATCTTGGTGTATTCGAAAAGTGAAACCGAACACGCACATCACTTACAAGAAGTGTTAGAAACACTTAGACGAGAGAAGTTATATGCAAAATTCTCTAAATGTGCCTTTTGGTTATGAGAGGTACAATTTCTCGGCCATGTCATAAATGCCGACGGAGTTTTGGTGGATCCGTCAAAGATAGAGGCGGTGTCAAAATGGAATCCCCCGAAGAACCCTTCGGAAATTAGAAGCTTTTTGGGGCTTGCGGGATATTATAGGAGATTCATTCAAGATTTCTCCAAGATTGCATCGCCACTAACAAAGCTAACCCAAAAGAAAGCAAAGTTTGTTTGGGGAGTCGATCAAGAAAAAGCGTTTCGGACGCTAAAAGAAAGGCTAACTCAAGCTCCGGTACTGACATTGCCGGACGGAGTCGAAGACATGGTGGTTTATTCGGATGCTTCATTATCGGGGCTCGGTTGCGTGTTGATGCAACGGGGCAAGGTAATAGCCTATGCCTCGAGACAATTGAAGTTACACGAGAAGAAATATCCCACGCACGATCTCGAGTTGGCAGCGGTGGTATTTGCATTAAAAATATGGAGGCATTACTTGTACGGGGTAAAATGCACCATATTCACCGACCACAAGAGTTTGAAATACTTCTTCGATCAGAAGGAGTTAAATATGCGACAAAGGCGATGGCTAGAAACGGTGAAAGATTATGATTGTGAGATACATTATCACCCCGGAAAGGAAAATGTGGTAGCGGACGCTCTGAGCAGAAAAGCGGATTATGTCCCGATACGAGTGCGATCGATGCAACTCGTGATAACCTCGGGTGTACTTGAACGTATTCGAGAGGCGCAATTAGAAGCAGTAAAGGAAGAGAATTGGAAGAAGGAAAGAATAATTGGTCAATTGAAAGATTTATCGGAAGGGAATCATGGGTTGAAGAATCGATCCGGAAGGATATGGGTCCCACATACATGTGGAGTAAAGGCGCTTCTACTTGATGAAGCCCATAAATCCCGTTATTCAATTCATCCGGGTGCGACCAAGATGTACAATGATTTGAAACAAAATTATTGGTGGCCCGGAATGAAGAGGGATGTGGCGAAGTATGTGGAAAAATGCTTGACATGTTTACAAGTCAAGGCGGAGCATCAGAAACCCTATGGCAAACTCCAACCGTTGGAAATTCCGGTTTGGAAATGGGAACATCTTACAATGGACCTGTTAACCAAACTGCCTAGGACAAATCGTGGTTTTGATGCCATATGGGTAGTGGTGGATAGATTGACGAAAAGTGCTCACTTCATTCCGATTCGTGAGACTTATACGTCAGAAAAGATGTCAGAAGTCTATACCAATGAAATCATAGCACGTCATGGAGTGCCGGTGTCCATCGTGTCCGATAGGGATACCCGGTTTACCTCGAAATTCTGGCGTGAATTCCAAGAACAAATGGGGACCAAATTGTTCATTAGCACTGCGTACCATCCTCAAACGGATGGACAAAGTGAAAGAACGATACAAATATTGGGAGACATGCTACGGGCGTGTATAATCGACTTTGGAGGCAGTTGGGATGTTCACCTACCGTTAGTTGAGTTTTCATATAACAACAGTTACCAATCTAGTATTAAAATGGCACCATACGAACTGCTTTACGGTAGGAAGTGTCGAACCCCGGTTTGTTGGGGTGAAGTGGGTCCACGTGAACTCGCCCACCAAGACATAGTACGAGCCACGAACGAAAAGATCGATAAAGTTCGGGCACACTTGAAAGCAGCCCAAGACAGGCAAAAGGCGTATGTTGATAAAAGGAAAAGGCCAATTGAATTTCAAGTCGGTGACATGGTCATGCTAAAAGTGTCCCCATGGAAAGGTGTTATTAGATTTAGAAAGAAAGGGAAGTTAAGCCCAAGGTTTATCGGGCCATTTAAAATTATCGGAAGAGTTGGCAAGGTAGCTTATCGTCTTGAACTACCGGAGGAGCTGAGTGGGATCCATGGCACGTTTCATGTATCGCAATTAAGAAAGTGCCTAGCAGACGAAACGACATATATCCATTACGACGATATCGAAGTGGATAATAGTCTAAATTATGTGGTGAGACCGGTTGAAATTTTAGACAGAAAGGTCAAACGTTTACGAAATAAACAAATTGACCAAGTCAAAGTCAAATGGGAGCATAGGAAAGGTTCGGACATTACATGGGAGTCCGAAGAGGAGATGCGACGTCTTCACCCTACATTATTTGGTACGTATTTTGGTTTCGGGGACGAAACCCTTTTAAGGGGGATGGACTTGTAACATCCCGAAAATATAAAACATTATATCATAATTATAAAGCCTAAATAAATGGGAGTTTACTAACTAGGAATTTTAACCTAGTTAGTTAACTAGTCTAGAAATAGCTTATAGAGTGATTAAAAAGCTATCAAACTATATGTTGAACAAAGTTGAGGGACCATAGTTGTTTAAATTGAAAACTTAACTAATTAGAACAAATAAAAATAAACCAAACACCTCAATTAGAGGTGTTGGTCGATCAGAGAGAAGCAGGGGGCGACATCCCCAATCCAAGAACCCTAATCTCACAAATCTCTTAAATTGAAGATGAAATTCTGATCCAAAACGAAATCCGAGTTTAAATTATCGATCCTCATCACAAGAGGATCATAAGGTATGTAAAAATTCGTGTTAATCCTTTGTTAGAAAATTCTCATGATTTTGGAAATCTAAGATTAGAGGTTGCATGTGTGTTGTTTGATTTGATTAGAGATAATGTAGTGTCTAGAAGTGGAACCTAGACAAATACATATGAAATCATGTCCAATTTCAGAAAATTCCATGAACACCTTGAAGGTGGGTTATGGGTTTTCCATGATGTTGATGAACACTAGGGTTAAGAAGGGTTATTCTAGTGTAAATTGATTTTTGAAAGTGATTCCAGAAAGATATGATGCTTAAAACACTATAGGAGGACTCTATTGTTGTCAAGTTAGCTAAATAGCAAGCTAAGAAGTTTATTTCTAAAGATATAAAAATTCTGCATAAGAAGTGTTTGTTGAAATGCCTCAATGAAGGCTTAAAACTGAAATTCTGAGCTTAAACGCATAATCATGATGTTTTGATGTATTATGCGAATTTTGATTAAAAGAGATGTTCTAAAACGCATCATAAATGGACTCTATAGGAACGGACGCAGGAGCGTCAAGCGGACAAGCGGGTGGCGAATCACGTTTAAAGGGCAAACTTTGAAGGTATGTAACTTGACCCGTTACATTTATTAGGCTTGATGATTTTATTGTGTAAATGAATCCTTGAATAAGAGTTGTTGAAGTAAGCGATGAAATCGTCAAATTGATTGACTGATTAAACTTGTTAGTACTCGTTGGTAGTCGTCATGGAGGTGGACTCCGTAGACGAGCCAAACGGGTCATTTAATCAATGTAAAGTTTGATTAAAGTTCGGAATATGATGGATTGATCTTTGATATAGCTCACTATATAACATGTTAGAATTTCTAGAAATTGATGTGGTATATGTTAGAAAACTAAATTCTAAGAGTTGGAATTGAGTGAAATGATCAAAACAAGCAAAACTCGAAATCTCCAGGTACCACCGTAAATTACGGTAATACCGTAATTTACGGTGAAGAAGATATAAGTTTACGGTGCAGACTTCCTGATTTACGGTGACCAGGAACTATCAAGGATCACCGTAAATTACGGTGATACCGTAATTTACGGTGGATCCAGGAAGGTTATTTTTGCTTTTGTTATTTCAAATGTCACGTTCAATCTTGTGTTTATATTATACGATAACGTCAAAACTAATGTTTTAATTGGTTTTGATCATAGGTAAATCGACAAGTCTTACGGATGACGATCAAGTGATATGACGAAGAACCGAACACTCTATTTTGAAGCTTCCGCAACGTTTTAGATCTTTTGTAGTCTTTGTGTATGGTAGTTAATACATTTTAAACAGTTGACAAATTTCGTATCTTAGTCATTACTCGACTAAGGCCATGGCTATTATAAATTTTCTAAATGAAAGTCATGTATTTAACTATATTTTGCCTAAAATCAAGGGTATAAATTCTAGGGTGTAACAAGTTGGTAATCAGAGCTCAAGGTTGTCAATAAGTGTTCGGTTCAAGCTTGATCGATCGTCCGGTAAGAATTAACTTGTTTTGTTAATAAATTATGTACTAGGTATAGAATGAGAAATGAACAATATGCATGAAAAGAGTGTGTAAGCTCACTCAAAAACAAGAAATGCATGAAACAAGAATGATCAAATCAAGTTACGGACTTGATTGAATAGAAACAAGAATGATCAAATCAAGTTACGAACTTGATTGAATTCAAACAAGAATGATTAAATCAAGTTACGAACTTGATTAAATCAAAACAAGTAAAGCATGTATTATAAATGGAATGTTTAATAATCTATGTAAACATTTCAGAAATCGAGATGGCTGATGGAGACAATGATAATACGGTGCCAAGAGTCACCGAACAAGTGAGAGAAGTGATTGCCGAAGAGGTTGGAAAGGCGATCGAAAATAGTTTGTCGGGTTTTATTGATAAAATCCAAAACACGGTTTTATCAATAGTAGAAGATAGAATCAAGAAACTGGAAGACGATTCAAATGTAGCAAAAGAAAAGCGAGGATGACGAAAGCCTTGTTCATACAAGGAATTCATGGCTTGTAAACCACCAACGTATAATGGGGAGGTTGACCCAATAGTGTGCCAACGATGGCTAAGTGACATCGAAGGGGTATTCGAGAGAACCCATTGTGACGAAGAAGACTACGTAGCCTATGGTACGGGTCAACTAAGGAGTCAAGCGAAAGATTGGTGGGATAACAAAAAGAAGGAGATTGGAAGTGAAGCGGCTAAGGCCATGACTTGGGAGGAGTTTAAGACGCCGTTTCTTAAACACCATAGTCCCAAAGCGGTTATAAACAAGATCAAGGAAGAGTTCATGCAACTCAGACACAAAGGTGAATCCATAGACAAGATCACGGGGATGTTTATGGACAAGATGAAGTTCTGTGATGATTTGATAACGAATGAAGAGCAAAAGGTCTATTATTATCATAACATGCTAAGCGCGGAGTATAGAGAATTCATAACCCCTTCAAAGTACGAGACCCTTACCGAGATTGTCAATGCCGCTCGGGAAAGGGAGATCGAATTGAAGAAGAGTATAGAGCGGGGTGAACGAAGGGCACAAGATGTGAATCCAAGCCCTGCCAAGAAAGCAAGAACGAATGAATCAGCCAAGAAATCAGATGCTAAAGGTAGTACATCAGGTTGCAAAATTTGTGGGAAAAATCATAAAGGCGAATGCCGTTACAAGGATAAGCCTTGTCCCATATGCAAGAAAACGGGACATATGGCTATGTCATGCCCGGAGAAGGTGACGGTTTGTTACAACTGTTATCGAACGGGTCACAAGAAGTCGGAATGCCCGGAATTGGTCGAAAAGAAGGATGGGCAAGAATCAAAAGGTGAAGCCCCGAAAGCAAAGGCAAGATCTTTCCAACTAACTGCCGCAGAAGCGAAGATTGAACCTGACGTGGTCTCGGGTATATTTGCTGTAAATTCAATTCCCGCACACGTGTTATTTGATACGGGTGCGAATAAATCCTTTGTTTCATATGGGTTTATTCGACATCCTTCATTTGTTTTAACCAAATTACCTGTGCCTTTAGAAGTAGAGATAGGTAATAACAAAAGTTTTATTGTTTGTGATGTATGTGAAAATTGTAAACTGAGCATTGATGATGAAGAATATTTGATAAATCTAATCCCGATGTCGATGGGAGAATTCCAAGTAGTCGTTGGGATGGATTGGCTATCTCAATACCATGCAAAGGTCGTGTGTTTTCGCAAAGAGATAAAACTAACATCTCCGAGCGGAAAACACGTCACCATTTATGGCGAAAAACGAGGCAATCCCATAGTATGTTCGATGTTGAAAGCTCACAAGCTCATGAAGCGAGGATGCAAGGCATTCATAATTTATGCAAATGAGGCCGAGAAAGAGTCACGGAAGATTGGAGATGTACCGGTAGTACGAGATTATGAAGATGTTTTTCCGGAAGATTTACCGGGGATACCGCCTGAACGGGAAGTAGAGTTCGGGATCGAATTGATTCCGGGCGCGAAACCTGTAGCAAAAGCCCCGTACCGACTTGCACCGTCGGAATTACAAGAGCTGATGTCCCAAATTCAAGATTTGCTTGACAAGGGATTTATAAGGCCGAGTGTGTCTCCTTGGGGCGCACCGGTGTTGTTTGTGAGAAAGAAGGACGGGAGCATGCGCATGTGTATCGACTATCGGGAGTTAAACAAACTCACGGTAAAGAACCGATACCCGCTCCCGAGGATAGATGATTTATTCGATCAATTACAAGGCGCGAATTGGTTTTCCAAAATTGACCTTAGATCGGGGTATCACCAACTAAAGGTCAAAGAAGAAGATGTGCCGAAGACGGCTTTCCGCACGAGGTACGGACATTACGAATATCTCGTGATGTCATTTGGGCTAACAAATGCGCCCGCGGCTTTCATGGACCTCATGAACCGGGTTTGCAAGCCAATGTTGGACAAGTCGGTCATCGTGTTTATCGATGATATCTTGGTGTATTCGAAAAGTGAAACCGAACACGCACATCACTTACAAGAAGTGTTAGAAACACTTAGACGAGAGAAGTTATATGCAAAATTCTCTAAATGTGCCTTTTGGTTATGAGAGGTACAATTTCTCGGCCATGTCATAAATGCCGACGGAGTTTTGGTGGATCCGTCAAAGATAGAGGCGGTGTCAAAATGGAATCCCCCGAAGAACCCTTCGGAAATTAGAAGCTTTTTGGGGCTTGCGGGATATTATAGGAGATTCATTCAAGATTTCTCCAAGATTGCATCGCCACTAACAAAGCTAACCCAAAAGAAAGCAAAGTTTGTTTGGGGAGTCGATCAAGAAAAAGCGTTTCGGACGCTAAAAGAAAGGCTAACTCAAGCTCCGGTACTGACATTGCCGGACGGAGTCGAAGACATGGTGGTTTATTCGGATGCTTCATTATCGGGGCTCGGTTGCGTGTTGATGCAACGGGGTAAGGTAATAGCCTATGCCTCGAGACAATTGAAGTTACACGAGAAGAAATATCCCACGCACGATCTCGAGTTGGCAGCGGTGGTATTTGCATTAAAAATATGGAGGCATTACTTGTACGGGGTAAAATGCACCATATTCACCGACCACAAGAGTTTGAAATACTTCTTCGATCAGAAGGAGTTAAATATGCGACAAAGGCGATGGCTAGAAACGGTGAAAGATTATGATTGTGAGATACATTATCACCCCGGAAAGGAAAATGTGGTAGCGGACGCTCTGAGCAGAAAAGCGGATTATGTCCCGATACGAGTGCGATCGATGCAACTCGTGATAACCTCGGGTGTACTTGAACGTATTCGAGAGGCGCAATTAGAAGCAGTAAAGGAAGAGAATTGGAAGAAGGAAAGAATAATTGGTCAATTGAAAGATTTATCGGAAGGGAATCATGGGTTGAAGAATCGATCCGGAAGGATATGGGTCCCACATACATGTGGAGTAAAGGCGCTTCTACTTGATGAAGCCCATAAATCCCGTTATTCAATTCATCCGGGTGCGACCAAGATGTACAATGATTTGAAACAAAATTATTGGTGGCCCGGAATGAAGAGGGATGTGGCGAAGTATGTGGAAAAATGCTTGACATGTTTACAAGTCAAGGCGGAGCATCAGAAACCCTATGGCAAACTCCAACCGTTGGAAATTCCGGTTTGGAAATGGGAACATCTTACAATGGACCTGTTAACCAAACTGCCTAGGACAAATCGTGGTTTTGATGCCATATGGGTAGTGGTGGATAGATTGACGAAAAGTGCTCACTTCATTCCGATTCGTGAGACTTATACGTCAGAAAAGATGTCAGAAGTCTATACCAATGAAATCATAGCACGTCATGGAGTGCCGGTGTCCATCGTGTCCGATAGGGATACCCGGTTTACCTCGAAATTCTGGCGTGAATTCCAAGAACAAATGGGGACCAAATTGTTCATTAGCACTGCGTACCATCCTCAAACGGATGGACAAAGTGAAAGAACGATACAAATATTGGGAGACATGCTACGGGCGTGTATAATCGACTTTGGAGGCAGTTGGGATGTTCACCTACCGTTAGTTGAGTTTTCATATAACAACAGTTACCAATCTAGTATTAAAATGGCACCATACGAACTGCTTTACGGTAGGAAGTGTCGAACCCCGGTTTGTTGGGGTGAAGTGGGTCCACGTGAACTCGCCCACCAAGACATAGTACGAGCCACGAACGAAAAGATCGATAAAGTTCGGGCACACTTGAAAGCAGCCCAAGACAGGCAAAAGGCGTATGTTGATAAAAGGAAAAGGCCAATTGAATTTCAAGTCGGTGACATGGTCATGCTAAAAGTGTCCCCATGGAAAGGTGTTATTAGATTTAGAAAGAAAGGGAAGTTAAGCCCAAGGTTTATCGGGCCATTTAAAATTATCGGAAGAGTTGGCAAGGTAGCTTATCGTCTTGAACTACCGGAGGAGCTGAGTGGGATCCATGGCACGTTTCATGTATCGCAATTAAGAAAGTGCCTAGCAGACGAAACGACATATATCCATTACGACGATATCGAAGTGGATAATAGTCTAAATTATGTGGTGAGACCGGTTGAAATTTTAGACAGAAAGGTCAAACGTTTACGAAATAAACAAATTGACCAAGTCAAAGTCAAATGGGAGCATAGGAAAGGTTCGGACATTACATGGGAGTCCGAAGAGGAGATGCGACGTCTTCACCCTACATTATTTGGTACGTATTTTGGTTTCGGGGACGAAACCCTTTTAAGGGGGATGGACTTGTAACATCCCGAAAATATAAAACATTATATCATAATTATAAAGCCTAAATAAATGGGAGTTTACTAACTAGGAATTTTAACCTAGTTAGTTAACTAGTCTAGAAATAGCTTATAGAGTGATTAAAAAGCTATCAAACTATATGTTGAACAAAGTTGAGGGACCATAGTTGTTTAAATTGAAAACTTAACTAATTAGAACAAATAAAAATAAACCAAACACCTCAATTAGAGGTGTTGGTCGATCAGAGAGAAGCAGGGGGCGACATCCCCAATCCAAGAACCCTAATCTCACAAATCTCTTAAATTGAAGATGAAATTCTGATCCAAAACGAAATCCGAGTTTAAATTATCGATCCTCATCACAAGAGGATCATAAGGTATGTAAAAATTCGTGTTAATCCTTTGTTAGAAAATTCTCATGATTTTGGAAATCTAAGATTAGAGGTTGCATGTGTGTTGTTTGATTTGATTAGAGATAATGTAGTGTCTAGAAGTGGAACCTAGACAAATACATATGAAATCATGTCCAATTTCAGAAAATTCCATGAACACCTTGAAGGTGGGTTATGGGTTTTCCATGATGTTGATGAACACTAGGGTTAAGAAGGGTTATTCTAGTGTAAATTGATTTTTGAAAGTGATTCCAGAAAGATATGATGCTTAAAACACTATAGGAGGACTCTATTGTTGTCAAGTTAGCTAAATAGCAAGCTAAGAAGTTTATTTCTAAAGATATAAAAATTCTGCATAAGAAGTGTTTGTTGAAATGCCTCAATGAAGGCTTAAAACTGAAATTCTGAGCTTAAACGCATAATCATGATGTTTTGATGTATTATGCGAATTTTGATTAAAAGAGATGTTCTAAAACGCATCATAAATGGACTCTATAGGAACGGACGCAGGAGCGTCAAGCGGACAAGCGGGTGGCGAATCACGTTTAAAGGGCAAACTTTGAAGGTATGTAACTTAACCCGTTACATTTATTAGGCTTGATGATTTTATTGTGTAAATGAATCCTTGAATAAGAGTTGTTGAAGTAAGCGATGAAATCGTCAAATTGATTGACTGATTAAACTTGTTAGTACTCGTTGGTAGTCGTCATGGAGGTGGACTCCGTAGACGAGCCAAACGGGTCATTTAATCAATGTAAAGTTTGATTAAAGTTCGGAATATGATGAATTGATCTTTGATATAGCTCACTATATAACATGTTAGAATTTCTAGAAATTGATGTGGTATATGTTAGAAAACTAAATTCTAAGAGTTGGAATTGAGTGAAATGATCAAAACAAGCAAAACTCGAAATCTCCAGGTACCACCGTAAATTACGGTAATACCGTAATTTACGGTGAAGAAGATATAAGTTTACGGTGCAGACTTCCTGATTTACGGTGACCAGGAACTATCAAGGATCACCGTAAATTACGGTGATACCGTAATTTACGGTGGATCCAGGAAGGTTATTTTTGCTTTTGTTATTTCAAATGTCACGTTCAATCTTGTGTTTATATTATACGATAACGTCAAAACTAATGTTTTAATTGGTTTTGATCATAGGTAAATCGACAAGTCTTACGGATGACGATCAAGTGATATGACGAAGAACCGAACACTCTATTTTGAAGCTTCCGCAACGTTTTAGATCTTTTGTAGTCTTTGTGTATGGTAGTTAATACATTTTAAACAGTTGACAAATTTCGTATCTTAGTCATTACTCGACTAAGGCCATGGCTATTATAAATTTTCTAAATGAAAGTCATGTATTTAACTATATTTTGCCTAAAATCAAGGGTATAAATTCTAGGGTGTAACAAGGATCCTCTCTGGTCCCAGGATCCTCTCTAGTTCCAGGATCCTTTCAGGTTCAAGGGTCATCTCAACTTCAAGGATCCAACGTCCTTCAGGATCAAGGATTCTTGAGAAGTATGCAGCCTCAGAGCTCGGACGTTCATCAAGGAGACTTCATACCAATGCAGACCATTTGTGACAACCCTCACCAAACCAGGTATCCGTACGAATTAATTAATATTTAATTACTGCTTAGTTACTGTGCTTGCTCACAACCGTGATTAACCTGCTTACTGATTTCTGATTCATACATACTCATGCATCACATTTTATACTGTCACTCTATTATTTATACACAACCGTCAGTGACAACCTTGATGCACAAAAGCACAGTGAGCACACTATAAGGGATACCCAGTAAACATGCTGACATAACCAGCATCAGACAAACACTGTCTCTAAGGCCAGTATGAGCCGGGAATAGTTTACTACACCTGTAGTGAGTGTAGGGAAATGAGGGTTGTAGAACTGCATCACTAGGTGTTAGTTATAATGACCGAATGTGCCTAAAACGTACTTTGAGTACAAAATTCTGCACTTTAATATAAAAATTCAGCATTTATCTAAACTAGTAAAGTGCAAAAAGTGGGAAAAATATTAATAGACACTTTCCAAAATGTCGGGAATAAATTGTGTCACTAAAAGAAATAACAACGACACTTTATATACTTATTTAGCGCCTTAACGGAGTAATATCCAACCGTACAACCGGACTTAACCCGGGACATAAAAATATTGTCATTTACATTGTTTTTCTTTTTCTGAGCCAGTTAGGGTCCCCGAATACCCTAAGACCCGTCATAATACTTAACACACAAGTAACATATATTAATTCCTAACTAAATTAGATAACTAGCACTAACCCCTTAGTTGAAAACAAAACAAACCAAACCCCCTCCCCTTATATAATCGATCGGTCACCCCTATGGGTGACACACTTTGTCCTAACATTGATTAATAAAATCCAATTGCCTAAAATCTAGTAGGCATGATATCTTATGGATAATAAGGTTTTTGAGTTATAAATTAATCTAAAGGTCTAAACCTTCACATTTACAATCCACCCACAAAAAAATTTTACTCTTTTCTTTTCCCTTGCTACTCACTGCCGAGAGCATTCACTTCCATCCAACCATTTTCCATTTTCATTATTGCCATTTTACATACACTCAAGGGTTAAGGGTCGCGTACAAGGAAGCTTGGTGCTTACAGATCGTCAAGGACTTCACCACAACGCTATTAACCACCCGTTTTTCGACTAGTTTCTTCCCTAGCCTCGAGCTAGTAGTAAGTTGCTATAAACGCCCTCTCGATCTATTTTAAAGTGGTTAAAATGAAGTGTAACGGTTAAATCTCAAGAACTTGCAAGATGATATGTAAAAGTCTTCTAAAATGTTAAAAATGTTGGTTAAAAGCATAAGAATGGTGTAAATCTTGTAAGACTTGTTTTGATGTAATTAATTAGTGCCGATCTATGTTGTGGTAGCTCGGATCATCATCTAACCCGGATTAGTCGTGATCATGAATCATGGCATAGAGTTTGTTTAAGTGTACAAAGGGTTAAATGATGAAACTCTACCACACACTAAACATGAACTTGTGTAAAATCGATTTTACTTATGAAATGGTGTTCAAAACTAGTAGATCTACGGATCTACAAGCGGTACTTTCAAAGGACCAAGTGTCAAAGAAATCATATTTTCTAAAGCCGGATCTTACATGAACAAGAATGATTTTAGCAAACACACAAGTGTGTAAACACTTGTGTAACACAAAGTTTCGACAAAATAACTATTTTTGTAAAAGTTGACAAGAAGTTGTAAAGATGAAATTCCTTTAAAAACGAGACTTTCAAGAAACGAAGTTGATTCATATAAAGATCCACTAAAAGTAATGGGATTTACTACATATTTTTGGGTAAACCACAAGTTCATGTAATTTATGCGATTTATATATATATTGACTAGTTTGATGCTTTGGATATTGTTGTGGTTGAATAAGAAAACTGTTGATTTGAATTATAAAAGAAAATGATACGCTTGAAAGCGTGGCTGATGTGTGTAAAATGCAACATATAAATTACATCAAATAAGGCATAAAACTAACCCTTTTTTAGTACTAATATTGGAAAAAGAGTGTTTTTGTCTTCCTTTTGTATTTTCAGGATTAAATGAGCTCAAAAACGCAAAAGAAGCAAAAAGACAGCTAAATCCAACATAAATACAAGAAAAGGAACATTAGTGGATTGCCCGAACCCTCAACGGCACCTTCCAAAGCAAAATAGAGAAAACAGAAGGCTGAACACGCCCCGTGCTCAGCCAGCACGGGGTCGTGCCCAAGAAGCAGCAGAAAAGACAAACCTATAGAAGCTTCTATTGCCCACCACGGGCCGTGCTCAGCGGACACGGGGGGCGTGCCGAAAGTACTGCAGGCGCATTAATTGTAATTGCGAATTACAATTAATGAAGAGAGAGAGTGTCAGACAGGCACGGGGCCGTGCCCAGCGGACACGGGGCCGTGCCCAGGCCTCTGTTCAGCCTATAAATAGGAGTGCTTGGTTTCATTGCAACTCATCCCTTGGCACACCACCTCTCTCACACTTCATCCACCACCCACCACCATCACAACACCATCATCCACCACCATCATCCATTGTCCATCATAGAGTGTGTGAGTCGTCTCGGGATCCAAGATTGATCGTAAGAGTTCTTGACAATCAAGGCCATGTTTGCCTAAGTCTCTTACATCACTTGGTGAAGACAAAGTGTCTAGTATAATACTTTTTATTTCTAATCTTTTGCACTTTTTATTTGGTTTTGTATTAATGACTTTAATAACTAGTTACTTATGTTGAAGGTGATCTTTCCTTATCGTTTGTCCGTGGTGTCTTGGCATTATTTTACTGTCTATATAAAATAAAGGATTTTCACCATTCATATCTCCACGGTCTATATGGAGGTATGTTGGCTACCTGGTCGGGGGTTAAGGGAACGGTTTGGTAAAGGTCTTGCCATTGTTCAGCGTTTAGAGGTCCTGCAATGGACCTGGGTCAAATTTAGTAGGACCTCCTTCAATACTTCACGGTATTGGATGGCGGGGGTCCAAACTCTTTGATCCCCTCATAAGTTAACTACTATTAATACTATAACCCGGCTATTTAGGACTGTATCCCTGCTGACTCAGACTACTTAGTCGAGGGTAACGTCACCGCCAAAAGCGGGGCCTACCACAATACTGCATTAATAACTTAATTCATTATCTTCCAATAATCCACCCCTTTAGGATTGTATCCCTGCTGACTCAAACTACTGGGGTGAGGGTAACGTCACCTTCAAAAGAGGGGCCTACTACAATAACTAAGATAATCTCTTAATTATGTGCAAAAGTGCGGAAATAATCAAAGGTTATACTAGATACGAGTCGGAACCAAGTGATTCATCTTGTCTATCTGTTTTTATTTTATTTTTATTTTCAGCATTTTAGTTAGTTTTTATTTTTCTTAGTTTAAAACATTTTTCCAAACTTTTATTTTGGTTAGACGTTGAGGATAAACCGGTACTAAAAGCTCTTGTGTCCTTGGACGACCTCGGTATCTTACCAACGCTATACTACACTCAACGATGGGTGCACTTGCCCATATGTGTGTTTAGTGTTAGTGAAATATCGTGTTTTATAAATTTAAAACTTGGCTAAAATAAGTGTTAAAAAGGGCTTAAAATATACACCTAAAATATACGACACTTCACACGCATCAGTGGCCACCTCCAGTTACAGGGGAAACTCTGGCAAAATTTTTCTAAAAACCTAACACTTGGGAATATTTTCACTACAAGTGTTGTAAATCTATTTTTGACTTGTTTTCAAAACGTAAGTTTCGCCACGACTTTATTTACGAAACATCAGAGGTGGGGTTTTCACAAAATAAAAACGGGGTAAATATATATTTGATATATATATTTTTCATAAGCGTCACTTGTAAAATGTTTATGATTATTTTGTGAACTATACAAATATTATTTTTAGGGTAAAAATAATATTACCGAATGTTAACGATTCCAAAAATAATACAAACACCTTCATAATAAATAATAAGTTACAACGGTATAATTATTACCACCTGATCTTTAAAACGTAACTTACGCATTTTAAGAAAATATTTATGAGCGCGTATTTTTGTCAAAGTATTATTTTGGGAAGAATATTTATATTTTGAAGTAAGAAATAAAATATATTAAGTGAGACTTAATAATGTATTTCGAATTTTACGAACACGCATGTATTAAATCCCCCATCCTTGGGAAGGAGAATAATTACCAAGTATTTACAAAAATATAAACACGAAATAGTTGTCTAACTATTTCCCAAAAACTTAAACCTTAAGCTAAGGCACGGCCGTCCGTCTAATAGATTTAGTACGTGTAGGTCGTCGCACAGCTGCTTGATCAGGAGATATACTTGGTAGAGACGCACCACTGTGAGTTCATGTCCCCCTTTTCTCTTAACTGTTTTCAGTTTTCTAAACTGCGGGGGTGAAATACATGTTACTATGATTACGAGTACTTTTACATGGTATGGTTAGCGTAAGGAGGGTTACTACGTAGATCATGTGAGTGGGTAGGCGCAACTTGAGGCCATTAATCCTCATTGTAGGACCGAGGGACAGGAGCGGTAGATCTATTTGGGTGTAGCGAGCCCAGCTCCAGGCCCACGGTACGGACCTTGGAGTGACTATGTACCCGACGCACAAATCCGCTAGGTTTGAGTCTTCCTACTTGCACTTCACACATATCAATGGCCTTGCAAACCATTGGTGATCTCTTTTTCCTTATTTGCTACATACCAGGGATTTTTATACTTACAAAGGTTTTACATACTCACTTACACATGAACTCGCTCAACAATTTTTGTTGATTTTTTTCCAACTTACATGTATTTCAGGGAACTAAGGATCTGGCACGGTAGGCTACGTTTTCGCGCTGCGTTAAAGTATGGATCATCCACGTTTGGGGATTGCGACTTTTACCTGGACGAGTCGCAAGTCTTAAACGGCGTTTATTTTAAGTTTGTGGTTGCGTCTTAAGAACAATGTTTTTATGTTATTAGGTTGTAATTTCCGTTGCATGTGTCAACGCTTTAAGACAATGTTGTGGTATTTTACTTTTCAAACTTAATCAATGGATGATCTGCATGGTTTTATTTTCATATAGCTTTGTTATGATTAAGCTATGGTATTAAGAAGTCACACCAAATAAACCCACACTTCCTCAAAGCCAGGGTGTGACACCATTGCTCCCTCTGGTCCTTCAATCATGCCAGAGTCTCATCAATATGGATTCACATCCGTAATTCCGAACATGAATCCTGTGGGAGGTAACATTTTTAATAATTCATATAACATTAACCATGGCTTAATGCAGGATACAGGTATTAATCAGGCTATGGCTAGAGAGCTACAGAAGCTTAAGGATATGATATCCAGTGTACCGGGAGTGGTTAAACCCATTCCTGAAATTGCAGATGGTAGCCATAGGATATCTCGTTTTGCACCACCCTTATGTGATGCTGAGATACCTAAAAGATTCCAGATACCATCCATGAAGCTGTATGATGGTTCGACGGATCCAGAGGAGCATGTGGCTCAATACAGGGAGAGGATGGAGATCAATCCAATTCCTGAAAGGTTAAAAGAAGCATGTCTATGCAAGGGATTTGGATCCACACTCACAGGATCTGCTCTTAAATGGCTGCTAAGTCTTCCCCCTTACTCTATTACTTCATTTGCTAATCTAGTTAGGTGTTGTTTGTTTTTTCTGTAGGAAAAGGTCTGCAGTCTGCGGACCACATCTGCAGGCATCTGCAGGAGAAGAGGTGGACCAAATGTCTGCAGTCTGCAAGGAGAAGAGGGTTTGTTTTTTTTTTATATAAAACCTCTTCTAGAACACACACCAACACACAGTACTCTCTCTACTCTCTCTCTCTACTCTCTCTCTACAATTCTGCACCACCGCCATCATCACCACCGCCACCACTTCACCACCGCCATCATCACCACCACGGTCACCACCTCCGATTGTAACAGATCGATGATGCAACCACCACCACCATCGTCGTTCCACCGCCTTCATCTTCACAACCGCCTCCGATTGTAACAGATCCACGGTCACCGCCACCACTTCACAACCGCCTTCATCTACCACCGCCATCATCGTCGTTCCACCACCGCCTTCGTCGCAACCACCACCACCGCCTTCGATTTTGGGGGTTTTTTGTTCGATTTTGGGGTTTTTTGTTCGATTTTGGGGGTTTTGTTCGATGGTCTCCGACGACGATGATGGTCTGCCGCTCCTTCTCTCTCTCTACGGTATCTCTCTCTCTCTCTCTTCTTTCTCTCTCTCTCCCTCCGGTCTTTCCCTCTCTCTCTACGGTCTCTCTCTCCGATGATGATGGTGGTGGTGATGTATCAGGTGGCGGTGGTGGCGGAGATGTGGTGGTGGAGGTGGAGGTGGTGGCGGGGATGTGGGGGTGGAGGTGGGGAAGAAGGTCTGTGCGGTGAAGAGGTAGAGGTCTGTGTGGCACAGACTTGGGACAATGTCTGCTTGGTGAAGAGGTCTCGCAGACCTTTTTTAATGAAAGGTCTGCGAGAAAACAAACAAGCTGCAACATCTAAACGTCTGCGCGCGTCTGCGCGGCGCAGACATAAGTGGCCAGAAGTGCTTCTGGCCAAAAAACAAACAGCACCTTAATTTGTTCAATAGCCAATTCTCTTGTAGTAGGAAACTTGAACGATTAACTAGTGATCTATATAGGGTAACACAAGGTCAAAATGAATCACTTAGAGATTATATCACTAAGTTTAGTAAAGAATCCTTAGATATTCCTAATTTGGATATTGCTACGGCTGTAGAAGCCTTTAAAATGGGATTGCTTAGGGATTCATTATTCTATGATGATCTTGTTATGACACCTTGCAGGAATCTTGATGAAGTAAGAACCAGGGCCCTTAGGTTCATCCGCCTAGAGGATGACAAAAGGATCCAGGATAGACTGACAGGATCCTCAAAACAGGATAAACAAGGATCCAGGATCCTGAAAGGATCCCAGAAAGGGCTCCTGCTCCTCCAGCAGATGCACAAGTTATAAATTTCATATCCGGTGGATCAGATATCTGTGGTACCTCCTTTTCAGCAGCAAAAAGACATGCTAAGGAAACCAAGATGGATAATGGAGACAGACCCGTCCGGACCTCCGTTGTCACCCAGGATAAAGTCATAACCTTTGATGAGGATGATCGTGTTGACGTCCAGGATCCTCATCATGATGGTCTTGTAATTACATTATTTATTTCTAACCACTTTGTTCGCAGGATCCTTATAGATGGAGGAAGCTCTGTGAACATCATTCAGCTTGATGTTCTCAAGAAGATGAATATCCCAGAGTCTGATATTATCCCAAGATCCTCAGTACTTGTGGGATTCAGTGGAGAAACTAAGAATACATTGGGGGACATCAAACTCCCAATCTATATTGAATGATTGCATTCATATCAAAAGTTTTGTGTTATAGATTGCTTATCGTGTTGTAATGTTATCCTTGGCAGGCCATGGACACATGACATGAAGGCAGTCCCATCCACATATCATCAATGTGTAAAGCTTCCAAGTCCTTGGGGAGTGGTGAAAATTGAGAGTGATCAACAGGAGGCTAAAAATTGCTATACCTCATCAATGAAGCCAGCCTCAAGACCAAGGGAGCAATAGCAATTAAAGTATCCTTCAAGAGATGTCTTGGAGGCAAGAGAACAGGATTTGAAAGAAATCCTTATGGATCCTGATGATCCTGAATCCAAGATCTTCATAGGATCAGGGATCCTTAGCGATACTAAACAGGAGCTAGTATCCTTCCTCAAAAGAAGGAAAACCACCTTTGCCTGGAAACATGAGGATATGACAGGTATATCTAAAGATATAATTACTCATAAACTTGACATTGACAGGTCATTCAAGCCAATTCATCAAAAGAGGAGGAAGTTTGCACCAGAAAGGAATGCTATTATCCAGGAAGAGGTAGATAAGCTACTTAGGGCAGGTATGATAAGAGAGGTTAAGTATCCAAGATGGTTAGCCAATGTGGTTGTTGTTCAAAAGAAAAATGGAAAGTGGAGGGTATGTGTCGATTTTACAGATTTAAACAAGGCATGTCCCAAGGATCCTTTCCCATTACCCCACATTGACTCCATGGTGGATGCTACCGTGGGTCATGAGTTGTTGACTTTTATGGATGCTTCATCTGGATTTCAACAAATTAAGATGGAACCATCTGATCAAGAGGATATAGCCTTTATGACCCCAACTGGTATATACTGTTATATTGCTATGCCATTTGGATTAAGGAATGCAGGTGCTACTTATCAAAGGTTAGTCAATATGATGTTCAAGGAACAAATTGGACACACTATGGAAGTCTATATTGATGACATGGTGGTTAAGTCCAAGAAGGCTGAGGATCACCTTAAAGACTTGGAGGAAGCATTCAATATCCTTGATAAATATAATATGAAACTTAATCCTTCTAAGTGTCATTTTGGTGTGAAGGCAGGTAAATTCTTAGGATATATGGTAACAAAGAGGGGCATTGAAGCAAGTCCAGAACAAATTAAGGCTATTGTGAATATCAAATCTCCTGCCAATGCTAAGGATGTGCAAAGATTGACGGGCAGGATCGCAACCTTGAACAGATTCATATCCAAATCCTCAGAAAAGTGTAAGGAATTCTATGATATCCTGAGGAAAAACAAGAAATTTGAATGGACTGAGAAGCATGAAGGTGCCCTCAGAGCCCTTAAAGATTACCTATCCTCAGCCCCAGCCTTGATGAAACCAGAAAAAGGAGATGTGCTATCCTTATACTTGGCGGTATCCTCAAAAGCAGTAAGTGCGGTCCTTGTTAAGGATCACCAAGGTACACAACATCCTGTTTATTATGTAAGTAAGAGCTTACTTGATGCTGAATCCAGGTATTCACATTTAGAAAAACTTATCCTTGCATTAATAATGGCATCTACCAAATTAAGACATTATTTTGAGACTCGTGCCATTATTGTTAAAACTAATTTTCCTATTAAGAATGTTCTCAGGAAACCTGAAATGTCAGGAAGGATGGCTAAGCGGGCAGTAAAGTTGAGTGCATATGATATAAGATATGAACCAAGGACTGCCATCAAATCCCAAGCCTTAGCTGACTTTGTGCAAGATTTTAGTAGTGACTTGCAAAAGGAAGCTGAGTTAGAAGTCCAGCAGCTTGAAGAAACTAAGGATCCTTGGATACTCTTCACTGATGGAGCCTCTAATATGAAAGGAACAGGGCTTGGAATACTACTAAAATCGCCACAGGGGGACATAATACCCCACTCCATAGCTTGTGAATTTCAAACTACCAACAATGAGGCTGAGTATGAAGCCTTGATAGCTGGTTTGCAAATTGCAAAGCATATGAGGATCAGGTATCTTGAGGTACATGTAGATTCTTTACTGATCACTAATCACTTTAATGGATCCTATGCTGTTAAAGGTGAAAAGCTAATCAAATATTTAGAGATAGTCAAAGAATTGGCACTCTCTTTTGTTTCCTTTAGTTTGACACAGGTACCAAGGGAAGAGAATGCAGAGGCTGATGCATTAGCCAATCTAGGATCATCTTTGAAGATCCCGGAGGATATCAAGATCCCTATTATCCACATCCTGACCCCTGCTATAGAGGATCATGTAGCCATGGAGATAGGAGAGGATTCTGCAATCATCCCTAGTGATGATACTCAATCTCATTCAGGATCATGGATCCTTCCAATTATGAGATACATACAACACGGAGAGATTCCTACAGGAGAAAACCCTAGGGCTTTCAAAATCAAGGTATCTCAATTTACAATATTGAATAATATGCTGTATAAACGATCTCTTGCAGGACCATATCTAAGATGCATTGAGGATCCTGAAATCCAAGAAGTCCTAAAGGATTTTCATGAAGGAGATTGTGGAAACCACACTAGGGGCAGGGCATTATTCTCAAGGATCCTGAGGACAGGATACTATTGGCCTACTATGAAGAAGGATGCTGTGGAATATGCCAAGAAGTGTGATCCTTGTCAGAGACATAGTAACATCCTTCACCAACCAGCAGAGCTCTTGCATCCTATATCCTCTTCCTGGCCATTCATGAGATGGGGGAATGGATATAGTTGGAAAGCTTCCTAAGGCACCTGATGGAAAAGTATTCATGCTTGCTATGACTGATTACTTCTCTAAGTGGATAGAGGCTGAAGCCTTTGCTCAAGTCAGAGAAAAGGAAGTTATATCCTTTATTAAAAGAAACATTATTACTAGATTTGGTATCCCTTCTGAGACTATTTGTGATAATGGATCCTAATTTATTGGGAATAGAACCACTAACTTTTGTGACAGTTGGGGGATTAAGATGATAACATCAACACCAGTCCACCCACAAGCTAATGGTCAGGCAGAATCATCCAACAAGATCATCATCAACAATTTGAAGAAGAAGCTTGGATCCAAGAAAGGAAAATGGGCAGAAGAACTACCTTATGTGCTTTGGGCTGATAGGACAACTCCCAAGAATGCTACAGGCCAAACTCCATTTTCTTTGGTATTTGGGGCAGAATCAGTGATCCCTACAGAGATGGTGGTTCCAACTGCAAGAACAAGCATTCGTGACCCTGAAGAAAATGCTGAAAACTTGGTTCAAGACCTGGATACTATAGAAGAAATCAGGGACTTGGCAAGGATAAGGATGGCCAGTTATCAACAAAGGATGGCTGGAGCTTACAACAAAAATGTCAGGATCAGGAAATTCCAAGTTGGTGATATGGTGTTAAGGAAAGCATTTCAGAATACCACCAATCCCGCTGATGGAAAGCTAGCACCAAAGTGGGAAGGCCCCTATTTGATTGAAGCTGAAGCAGGAAAGGGGGCATATCGATTGCTAACAATGGAAGGTGATTTGCTGCCTAGAGCTTGGAATGCTGTCCATTTGAAGAAATATTTTATGTGACAAGGATCCACGATCCTTATCTGACCAGTATCCTTGAAGGATCCTTACAGAACGGACGATCCTCATTTTGGTAACATTCTAATCTCAGACTATTTCATTCTTTCATTCTCTTATATAAGGATAAGGATCCTGCATCCTTTATCCTCCTTTCACTTGATTCTGAGTTTTGAAGGTTCAGGTATCCTTAACTAAGGATTGAGTATCCACAGAAGTATCCAGTTATTTGGGCTTGACCCCAGTTTGGGCCTGTCCCCAATTTCGCCAGTAGCGCACGATGATCCTAGTATAGTTCATGGCAATGGGACCAGTACTCGCTTTAGGGGCTGGCAATTTCATTGTACTGGCTATATTCAGGATCCTACGTATAATGGTAGACGTACCATACATCCGTTCCTAAGGTTTCTAACGTTTTCACGTTAGCTAAGGTTTTGGCATTTTCATGTCACTAAGTTTGGATAGTCTCCAGTGAGGGCCATACTCCAGTTTACACACGATCCTTTGGGCTTGTCCCCAGTTATCCTTTGGGCTCGTCCCCAGTTATCCTTTGGGCTTGTCCCCAGTTATCCTTTAGGCTTGTCCCCAGTTATCCTTTGGGCTTGTCCCCAGTTATCCTTTGGGCTTGTCCCCATAATTGTTGGGCTTGTCCCCAGTTACTAACTTTCGTCTTATATTGGCTTAGTCTCAAGTTGTATCTTATTTCAGGTTTGTGAAGATAAATGACCAAGGATCCTTGATCCTTACTTTCAACTAAGGTTTGTATTTTGGTTATCCTGATCCTAAGTGTTAGAGGTTAGGATCCTAACTTGGATTCTTAGGTATGATCCTTAACTATTTTGATTTCATTCATTATTTATCTAATTGACCCTTACCCTTTGACAACTGAACTTATGATCCTTAAACTATGTTACTTTTCAGAACTTATCAATTATGGGATATGTGATCCTTGATCATATCCTTAACTTTTAGGGGATATTTCTTAAATTTTTTCTTTGCTTGATAAGTTTAAACAACATGAACATCACATCAAGTTGAAAAATAAAATACCAATAAGGATATCAACACAGGATAAGCCAAAAAGTTAAAGTTATTTTATTCACAAAAGATTAAACCCTTTTAAGGTTGTCAAAATTTCCAACCCACGTTTCTACCAGCAAAACGTGGCCCGTCCACATGGGTTGGCAAAGGGTGTCCATTGTTCATAGGTCTAACAAGTGCAGGAAATTAAAGACGGAAGGATAACGAGTGGCTTCATCCCCCAAACAGAGGATCCATCCATCACCCATTATCCTACCTATTGTTCAAAGGATCATCCACGATCCTCAACCCTAATTACTATTGTTTAAGTACAGACCAACCATTGTTCATCAAAACATCATCAAAATAAAAACAATAACCAAACTAAAAATGGGCTCCGGCTACGTCTAGAAATGTCCTTCATCGCCCATTCCTGCAGCCTATGCCTTCGCTGCATCACCATCTCCTCCAACTTCCATATCCTTCACCTGATCCTTGCCACTGCCACTAGCTTCGATTGCCAGAACCTCATCAGCCTCATCCTCGTCCTCCAACTCAGCTAGCCTGGCCTTCCAGCCTTCCACGTCCCAGTTGCTCCTATCAAAGGCAGGATCCTGAGCTTCTTGGGCCATCTGTAGCTTAGTCTTGTACATGGCAATGGCAGCGGAGACCTTGGCATCCTCTGTGATCTCGTGCTTCTCATAATCAACAT
>JARYGA010012352.1:0-27363 GCA_030545235.1 Helianthus tuberosus | reverse complement strand
ACATGTCTAAGCATGTTTAGCCCGTCATTTCCAGTTTATAGCTCGATTCGCAATCGGAAGTCAAGCAGTTTGACTTCTACTTTGACTTTCGATTCTGACCCGATTTAGCTAAGTTAGCTACTGAATTAGAGTTGCATTATGATCGTATTTATGTGTAGCATAACCCTCTATGGTTATACTACTTGATCATAATCAGTTGTCAGGTTTTTACTTAAGTTCATACATTGTGCCTATTAATGCCGAAAATGCCATTTTTAATGTTTTTAAAATGCAATGTGCATACAATATGAATAACCTACTGATGTGGTAACATAATTATAATGTTTTGGCATAATGAACTTTTTTATTACTCATCTGATCACCCGATACCACCTATGAGCGTACGGTTAGCTTATGTAGCTTAGTTTACGTAAGTTAACCGAATTGGGTCAAACTCTTTCAATTTCTTTTATATTCCAGAATGTAATTATGTTTACCCATATTATACAAGTCATAGTACTTGAGGGTTTAAACTACATTCTATCCGGTCACCGCTTAATCTACCATACCGTACTGTTTTCATTATTTATAAGTTAACTGGTCCAAGTCTATGACTTGAATAGGACCCGTTAACAATCTAATTGGTTATTATACCATTCATTCCAGACTAGGGCATCCAGTAGATTGCAACCTTGCTAACTTAATTGCTATATCGGTTGTGCTTATATTTTTTCTTGGATTGTAAGACTTTTAAGCCAAGCAAATACTCTTAACCTATTTTCCCTATACGGGCTTGGGATACGGTATATTATTACCGCATGGTCCGGTATGGGATCAATGACCTATGTATCGGGAATCCAAATAATCCATTTTAATTCGTATTTCTTGATAACTTAAACATTGGGGGGCTAATACGACCGTGTCCTAGATATCCTCAGCTCATTTACTTGTAAATGGCCACAGCCTAAGCACGGGGTGTAGGCATATACACCTGAAAGATGCTAATGCTATATTAAAATATTTTTATAACCCAATACGGGTTTGCCCAATAAGGGTATTAAAGTGGTGTGTCGTTAATCATGTTCTCGACATAGTTTCCGGGCCCCATATGTATTGACAAGCATGTAAAACTGATAACATGAGAAATAGTTTATCCAAAGTTATTTATGAAAATATATGTACCAGCGTGTACATGAAAATGATTTTGCAATATTTTCAAAATATGTCAGTTATTTGTATTTATCAGTGAAAACTGACGTATCTTCAAAAGACTAAGCGCAGGTTGCAAGGATACATAAATAGGCTGGAAGTTGCCTAGTAAATGCTTAAGAGGAATTTGCAACTCCTTGCATTGAAGCCTAATAGTTTGTTTACATATTCGCTTTGGTATCCATCTGATCCGCCTGTGGATCTTTTATAAACTTTCCGTCTGTATTATATTTGAACATTTAGACATTGTAATTTGTAATAGTATTTTATTCTCCCATACTTCCGATGTGTTAATTGTGAATAACTATATCAATTTGTCACAAGTAAACCCCAAGTCCGGGCCCAATGGGAAATCAGGGTGTGACAGGTTGGTATCAGAGCCAACATTTGAGTGAATTAGGCACTGGCCTTTTATGTTTAATCTCAAATATCACAATAACATAATCCTTAGACTTTCCCGAGTCTAGGCTTTGACTTAGGATAACTCATATCCATATTAAGTTATTGCTATTGTTTTTTATATTTAACAGGTAATATGCCGCCAAGAATTAGAGGAAGAGGAAAAGGTCCAATGGGGGGAGGACAATCTAGACAGATACCCTCGCCATCCCATAGCTCGAGCCACCAGCAATATTCGAACAAGTCTCACTCATCGCAGCCTGTGTGATGTTCTATTTCGCATCATTCCTCCCGCTCTCATCATTCCACCATTCCTCCCACTCTCATCACTCACACCATTCACATCATTACCATTCACACCCATCATGACTCTTATGACCCTAACCAGTACTTAAACACACCACCTGTTGGCCAAAACCAGCAGGATGATGACTCTGATCCGAAAATGCCACCATCTGGATCCAACATGCATCCAATTAAGATATCTAGCGGGACTGCATCTTATGCATGATCTCCTCATCGAGGTCCCGATGAATAGGACTAATATTTTAACCATTTTACTTTTGTAAACACACCTCCTTATCCACCTCCACAAACGTCATCGCTTCCTCATGAGGACGAGCCAATGGAGCCCGCGAACAACTGCAACCACCACCACAACTAAGGAAACCTCGTGGTGCACGTATGTCAGTATGTGCGGGGCGATGATCGGGTTCGCTTCCACCTTTACCTTCAACTTATCCTACTATCCTAGAGGATCCATAATTGAGTGGACCCTCCAATACTGAACCTGTTGTTGAGCCTCCTCCACAATCATCTGCTCAACAACCACCCATGGGTTTTGATAACCCAATCCCAATGTATCCAGGTATGACTGGATATGATCCTTTAAACCCAACAGCGCCAATGGATTATAACTATCTAGCACCATTATACGACCCCTACATGCAGGCGGTCATGCATAATGCGCTTTACCCATCTCCTTTCCCTCCTGCCTATCCAGCTACTGGATATTCCAATTATGGGTACCAGTATCCTATTGTGCCTCAGCCACAACCTCAGCCGCCGCCACAACTTAAGGCCATTAATCAGGCCTTGGATCGGGCAGAGCAGATTCAGCGTCAGGCTAAAAGGAATGAGAAGAGAACAAATAAAATTTTCAAGAAACTGACCAAGATATGGAAGGGGAAGAAAGATGAATATAGATTTTTATCTTTTATTATAATTTATTTTCAAAAGTCCATGTTGGACATTTCATTGTATTTTATTTCAAAAAAGTCCTTATGTGGACTAAGTTGTAAATTCCTTTCAAAAGTCCTTATGTGGATAAGTATTGTAATTTCTTTTAAGTCCCTATGAGGACAAGTATGTGATCCTTCTTATGAATAATAATTTTGAAATAATATTACATGTATTTATTTCATCCTTTCTCAAGCGATCGTCTCGATTTTAATTCGAACTTTATCGATCTGCTCAAAATTTCAACAAGATCTTCTAATGGTTTGATCAGCCCATATGGCAAGTAATGTGTTTAGAATTATTCATATTTTACGTGTCGAATTCCCTATATTTTGATTGGTTTATTGATGGTTTTCCAGCGATTTTGATACTGATTTGATGAAATGGTTAAATTGCAGGAATTGGTGAAAAACCTGCTGATTTTGCGGTGAAAACGAAGGAAAACAGATGAAGCAGAAAGAACACGGAAAAGCGAGTCAGAAAGTGAAGTCAAAAACTGAATTCTGTTGCAAAGACATCTTTACGGACCATAAGAGACACCTGTATACGTTCCGTAAGGAGGATAAGAAAAAAGCTTCATCAAAGGTTTACGGAGCGTAAGCCTTGGGGCTATACGGTCCGTAAGGAGGGGACACACGCATAATTTTATTAGCCTCATGGACCGTAAGCCGTAAGGCCATTCGGGCGGTATGAGAGTTGGTTTTGCGAAAAAAATAGTTTTTAAAGGCCTTTAACCCTAGGGTTTGGATAACTCGTAACTCAGATGGCAAGGGAGCAGCTTAGGGCAATTTTGGAGCATTCTGAAGCTGATCAAGGGTCTTGGAAGCTTTCGGTTCAAGTTTGGAGCATATTGGGTTCGTTAAACACTAGTTTTTCGTATTTATTTCAGTTTGAACAATGATCTCTTATGTTTTCAAACTTTTTTCAGTTGTGTTTTTTATTAATATGAGTAGCTAAACATTCAAACTACTTAGGTTGAGATGAACTAGTGATTGTTGCGTTATTTTCACTCGGTTTTGGCTATTTGATACGATTTACATAATTTTGTCTTGAAATTGATATTGTTATTGCATGTTTATGTGGTTGTGTTGATTTTTGATTGATAAATTCAGCAGTTTAGGCATATAGAAATATCCCCTAGACTTAGAGTTTAATTTGAATCGTGAAATTCTTAGGGTTTTCAGTTTGAATCTTGACTTTAGAAATAAATCAAGTTAATCACGAATTGAAATTAACAAACTAAAACTTGCATCCTTATCTAGTGACTCGAAAGACGAATTAGGTTTACTAGGTTATTAGCTAGTCGTTGGTGGGTAGATTGGGTGACCAATAGCTCGGATTTGTCTACTTCTTCGCGTCTAGGGTTTCTTAGGATTTCAACTTTCAGGTTTAATATGCTTCGCGAATTAAGGGTTTTAGCATGATAGTTGTCATATACTTGATATTCGTGGGATTTGGTATTGATAGGTCGAGCCGGTTCGTTCTAGCACTTTGCATTTTGTCCCTATCTTTCGGTTAATCATCTCTAGTGGGAGGTTCATCGGGTAGATTAGGATATTTAGCCATTGCCGTAGTCAGAATAGTGTTGCATGATTCTAGGGATTCGATACCCAGGTGGTTCTTTCTCATTATATTTGATCTCAAATCCATTTGCTTGCGTCGTTTCGTTTGTTGTCTTGTGTTTTCACGTGAATTCTTGTTTATTGCTTATTGAATTAATTAGGTTTTTAGAAAATCACTCAAACTCCAAATTAAAAATTAGCTAGGTTTTCGATAGAGGTTAATTATCGAGATTTCGCCTATAGTGTTCACGGATTGACATCCGGTCTTACCTACTTGCTACACCGTGACCGGTGCACTTGCCGATTGTGTGTGGTTCAGTTAGGAATTCCATTTTTAAAACTTGTCTTGAATTTAATATATACATTTTTCACATATCAAGTTTTCTGGGACATGCGGGATTCTATCATAGGTTCATTCGCGACTTTTCTAAGATCGCCCGCCCGATGACCCAGCTTTTAGAGAAGGATAGGATGTTCGTGTTTTCTGATGAGTGTCTAAAGGCCTTTGAGTTACTTAAGGAGAGGTTAGTGAGTGCTCCTATTCTGATTGCTCCTGATTAGAGCCTTCCGTCCGAGATTATGTGCGATACGAGCGACGTCGCAGTTGGGGCCGTGTTGGGGCATCGTAGGGAGAAACACTTTCATCCCATTTACTACGCGAGCAAAACCCTAGACGACGCCCAAGAGAACTACACTACGACGGAGAAGGAGCTGTTGGCCGTTGTGTTCGCATGTGATAAATTCTGTTCTTATTTAGTTCTTTCTAAAACCATCATTTTCACAGATCACTCGGTTCTTTGGTACTTGTTTGCGAAGAAGTATGCGAAGCCTAGGCTTATTCGGTGGATTCTACTGCTTCAGGAGTTTAATTTAGAGATCAGGGACAAAAGGAGGGCTGAGAATGTTGCTGCCGATCATCTGTCCCGATTAGAGAACCCCGAGTTAGAGAAAACTCAGGAGGAGAGGATAGGGGATGAGTTTCCCCATGAGGTGTTGATGTTTTGAAAGCCCACGAGGAAGGCTTTCCCTGGTTCGCCGATATTGCGAATTACTTGTCCACTGGTGACCTTGTGGATGGCATGACATATCAGCAAAAGAAGAAATTATTTGCGGGTGTTAAGCACTACATTTGGGAGGATCCATACTTGTTTAGGGTCGGTGCGGATCAGGTTGTGAGGCGATGTGTGTTTGGAGCGGAGTCCTGGAGTATACTACGACACCGTCATGAGGGACCGACTGGAGGCCATTACAGAGCGACTTACATCGCCAAGCGGGTGTTTGACGCGGGGTTTTATTGTCCGACGATCTTCAAGGATGCACATGAGTTTGTGCGTAGTTGTGACCCCTGTCAGCGGACAGGTAATATCTTATCCCGTAATGAGATGCCTTAGAACCCCATTCAGGTGGTTGAGATCTTTGACATACGGGGCATTGATTTTATGGGTCCATTTCCCATGTCTCGTGGGAATCGATACATCCTAGTCACGGTCGACTATGTTTCTAAGTGGGTGGAGGTGCAAGTTCTGCCTACAAATGACGCGAGTGTTGTTGTGAAGTTTTTGAAGAAGTTGTTTGCTAGGTTCGTAATACCTAAAGCCTTGATATTTGATCGAGGCACTCACTTCGGCAATTCACAAATGGAGAAGGTCTTGAAACGCTATGGGGTCACCCATCGGCTTTCGATGGCCTATCATCCACAAACAAGTGGGCATGTGGAAAATTCGAACATGGGAATTAAGAGAATCCTGGAGAAAACTGTCGGAAATAGTCGTATCAATTGGTCCGACAAGTTGGATGACGTTCTATGGGCTTTCTGCACTGCGTATAGGATGCCTATTGGGACTACGCCCTTTAGGTTAATTTATGGGAAAGCGTGTCATCTATCGTAGAGCTAGAGCATCGTGCATACTGGGCACTGAAGACAGTCAATCTTGACTTACCAGCTGCAGGCAAGAACCGGTTTCTTCAGATTCACGAGTTGGAGGAGTTGCGCGATGAAGTGTATGAAAAGTCGTTGGCTTACAAAAAGAGTACTAAGGAGTTGCACGACAGACACTTGAAGCAGGTGAAAGAGTTCAAGTGTGGGGAGAAGGTGTTGCTATTTAATTCCAGGTTGAAGCTGTTCCCGGGAATGCTTAGGTCGTGTTGGACTGGACCGTACATTGTTACACAGGTTTTCCCATACGGTACGGTCGAGGTTGAGAGTGAGGACGGTCAGCGGTTTAAGGTAAACGGTCAGCGGTTTAAGGTAAACGGTCATAGGTTGAAGCATTTCGTCGAGGGATCGACTGAGGAGGGAGGAGGAGGTACTAGACCTCCCGCTGGCTAGCACCTGAGAGTTTGATTGTGCACTCGGGTTTTCGTCCGAGTTGTAGAGTACGTATAAGTATGTATGTGTATTTGTTTTCAGTTTGTGTTGGTTTACCATTGTTCATACTGATCTGTTTGTCGAGATGCGTAGTTCACAGGTGAAGAAAACCGAACCGATGCGACCGGGTGAAATTTTGAGAATGAGGTGAGTTTTAGGGTTTTAAAAATAATAATAACAACAATAATAAAAAAAAATTAGTTCACAAAGCCTTACGGACCGTAAGACTTCGGTCCATATGGTTCGCAAAGGGGAGCTGGTTTCAAAAAATTAACATCCATACGGACTTACGGTCCATAAGTGGCCATCAGCGAGAAAAAATAAAATCCCCAAATTGGGGTCGTCTCCCTCACAAACCCCAAATCACACCAACCACCACCGATCACCTTCACCTTCCACCACCGGCAACCACAGTCCACCGCTCACCTTTACCTCCTATCTCCACCGATCCATGCCACCTTCCCCGTCGCACCACCACTATCCACTGCCACTAACCACTGTCGATCAGCCACCTCCGCCACTCCATCATCTCCACACCATTTACACCCTCACCGCCGATCACCATCTGCAACTGCCACTAACCACCACCACATCTTCTCCCCCGCTCACACCATAGTCCACCGTGTAGGAACTACGTTCACGTTTTATTAAAAATATTAATAAAATAAATATAATAACGAGACTCATTATTTGTGGGAAATTCAACTAGTACAATACCGGTTACAAAACTAAATAACGAATATAAAATACAACTAAATTGTACCAATCTTATTTCAAAGCCAATGACTTTGAAAACTTCAACCGCACCTACGAGATCGAAACTTCGCTGCAAGACAAGCAAAATTGTTGACGGTTTTGGTTGAGGCACGTGTTCAACACGCTTCCCTTAAAACAGATTCTGTGCCTCCTCTCAGACGGTTCTGTCTCCCAGGGTACAACAACCGGAACAGTATGTGTACTGCCGGAGATGGCACTCGTGCCCGAGATAGCACCGGGTATCATAGTGTTCTAATTTACGTAGAAAAATAAAGATAAGTTGGTGATGGTGGAAAAATTAGAGAGTACTCCTCTCTAAATTCTATAAAACTTTGTGCATAATTTTCTCTAGTATATTTATTTCATCTCATTTTTCTCTATTTTCTTTCTTGCATCCAACAAAGAGTCGTAAGTTCCTTTTATACTCAAAACTAAAACTCCATATTTAATTTCTATTATTTAAAGATATTTATAACAATAAAAACCTTCATTATGAGTAAAAAAGGATTAATTTCATGTTAATGTCATATTAAATAAAATAATAAGACATAATAAAAGTTACATCATGACTCTTGAATAGAGATTAAATGTCATAAAACCACCAATTTATGACAAAGATGAATTTATACTAGAGTCACCAAAGTTTAGAAATATTCACTGCAATCACTCAACTTCGAGCATCGATATTCTATTCATCTTAGCTCCATTTTGGACATAGTTTGATTCATTATTACGATCCTCTCACCACATAGAATACAAACCCACTAATTATTATTTATACCACACATATATAAATATAATTATTGATGTCCAAAATATTTAGTGAAAAACTCATTTTCACTAAATTTCCAACAATCCCCCACATGAATGAAGATCGATTAAAACACACAAAATTCCCCGATGAAACCTCGACAGTCGAGTATTGCAGGATAGGTAGTTTTGCCTTTGAACCTTCCTTTGTGAAGCACACTTAGTCTACTAGGGTTTTGTAGACGTGTTGTCCTTGAACAACCCCCCATTTGTGTAAACGACAATATACATTCACACAATACTTTTCCTAGCCGGGCCATCCCCTCATTATCGTGTCCTATTATGGTCCTGGAACACTAGCCTAGTTCTGCGAGAGCTCTAGGATTGCGCACCCAACAAAGCCATTCGAAGCGACCCTACTTCTCTCTCACATAGGTGATTCCTTTGAATCATTAAAAGCATTATGGCTTACTATGATTTCCACAAATCAATTAGCCATATATTATGCTTAGCCTCACAACAACATCACTGAATATTATAGGAATGGACTAAGACGTATTTAAACACCCTTTTATAGTTTTAGGGGGGATATATGAACACATACACTAGCTTATATATTAACATATATATTAGCTATGCCCCCACAGTGACTACCCTTTGGTTCATGATTAAGTTGTCCTATTGAACCTAGATCTTGGGATCTCCAGTCAACTAGGTTAGGTTTCCCTCATGTCCCTTTTCCATGGGCTTTAGTCTCATTCCACAACCTGATCTCTTATCAACCCACTGTTTGTTGGATCCAAAATTATTTTTGACTTCATCAAGTCAATAATTTTCAATTTAGATCAGTTGTTCTAACGTGTTATTGACTTGCTAGTCAATTTTTCCCTTTAGTCAATTCATAAGACTTATAACTCATGATCTCAACCTGGATCCAGTTATGTACCTTGTCTTTAGAATGACATGAAACTCAATTCATGGCTAAACACGTTTCCATCAAGCCTTTGGTATGTCATAATTAACATCTTACTAGATTTTGAATCTAACCAATTGGCATTCGAGTCCAATCTACTCGATTGACTCCATATAACCATTGTGCACTCCACTTGGTCATGCGTTTGCAATATATATTAGGATTTCTGGAATCCTTATTGCCAAACCTTCCATATTCAAATGCAAGTCACCCCCGACATTTAAGTGTAATTGGATAACATCCAAATGGGATGATGAAAGGTTCTCCCTTTCATTTCGGGTTTGAGAAAACTTCTTAACTATCATTTCTACATACCCTTAAGGGTTTGTTTCTTAAATGGCTTCTCCCCCCACATTGCTTGCATTTTAATTAAGCTTGAGTAATATTATTCTTGATGACTTTTAGACCCGCGTGATAGGATAAAAATTATCCATATCTTTTTGTCAATGCAGTCATCCAATTATATTACTCTACTCAGATTAATATTGCTCATAAGTGCTTCTGAGCTACATGAGTTCTTTACATATGAAGTTATTTATAGTTTTGTTTTAGCATAAAATTCGTTATTATGTCATCACTTATATTGAATGTTTAAAGTTAATTTAATCTCCGTCGAGCATATAAATTAACAAGTATCAGTCTAGCATGCTTTAGACCACAATACTCTAGCATGTGAACGGAAGATGCATCATTTCGATTCTTCACAGCCTTAACAGATAACACACTATCTCTTCTGAACATTCGTTTCTTAGTTTAGACACAATAATGAAATTTTATTTCACCATTCCAAAACCATCGGTTTTAGGATGGTCTCAAAACCATAGTTAACTCCATCCATTAGGATCATAACTCATTTGCATTTTTATCTCCAAGGCTTCACCATTGACTTCCTAAGGACTTAAACATAAGCCTTAATCCAAGTCACTTTGATGAACGACCTTTGTATTAAATCACTCGAGTCTTGAGATATAGTCAATTATATTGACTCTCAACAACAAGACATTCACGTATGCCTATAGTGATATATACATTTACATTGTTGTTTCGTTTAAACCATGTATTAGGATACTCTCCCAAATTGAGGACCAACCCTCCACATAGTTTAACTAAACAACATTGATAGTGGTAGAAGCATCTATAAGTCCATCACTATTGTAAATTTCCCTTAATAAATCTGCTAAATTTATTAAAATCATTTACAATAATAACATATATTTCTTTCATATGTTATATTCTTTGTAAACTTACATGTGCATTTCCATGTTGATGCTCTCAACATTGAATGACATATCATGTTTTCGTGCATTTCATCTCAAACTATTCACCACATTTTTCACGAAGTCGTTACACGTTTGATGTTTGATTTTTGGCTTATTACATAAGTCATGATCATAACCCGCTCATTGTGTTCGTGTAAATTACTTTTTACACTTTGTATCAAAATGTGTATCCTTTTGACAAATTATTAGTAGTCCAAAATAATAATAAAAAAATTATCTTTTATTATATGTTAATCCATTTGTTTATGTAAAATAAACCCAAACGGTAGTCCACCATTTTAAATAAAATAAAAGTGAACATATATAATAACGGATACACCAATGATATCTAAACATCAAATCCCAAAGTGTTATTATCTTCAATACTTTCGACCGAAATAAACGCAATTATATCATTTCGTGTCATGTTTTGAGGTACTCCCTCAATGGAACACATATAACTTGTTTCATCTTGAAACTCAAACCTTGAATAATCACAAGTTATCCAAAATATAAAGTTGTTTACAATTAACTACTCGCAAGTAGTTGAACAACTTATTATAACAACATTGAGTTGTTTTTCACCAAATAGTCTTTCCGGGACTATTATATAGTACAAGACGTTATACTTCTTGTAGAAGTATCGAAACACTTATAATTCGCAAAGACATGTTATATTCGTTCAAAACATTTCTCGTTTTTGCAAGTGTTTTAATATTAAACTATATATTTATGTTTTTATTACAAATCAAGACAATAAACCTTAATAGTTTATTAAATAAAACAATTTCAAACTCGCTCGTTTGAAACTAAAACGAATACACATCGTTTTAATAATTGGTTTATCATATTTAAACCATTTCTAACCGCTGTTAGATAATAATGATTACCAATCGTTCAAACGAGTGGTTTGTATGATAACCAATTCTAATATGCTAATTAGAATTTAAATGTTTAACAAACATTCAAAATATTCGGTTTTTATAAAGTAAACCGTTTCTAACGCGCTCGTTAGAAATAAAACGAATGCACTTATTCTCATAAGCCAATTTTGGTTTATTTAAATGAACATTTTCTAACACGTTCGTTAGAAATAAACATAAACCTTTTCTAAGACACTCCTTAGAAAGTAAAAAATTGTCAAACTCTTTAAATTATTTCTAACACGCTCGTTAGAAGTAAACATAAACATTTTCTAAGACACTCCTTAGAAAGTAAACAATTATCAAACTCTTTAAATCATTTCTAACACGCTCATTAGAAGTAATCGAAAAAAAACTATTTCTAATACGCTCATTAGAAATAAACAAATACAAAACAGTTTTAACGTTTATGTAAAAAACCGTTTTTAACTTATTTGTTAGGAATTTAAAGGTTTAGACGAAACTGTTACAAGGTTAATTATTATCCATAAATTGTTTCCAACTCACTCGTTAATAATTATTTGCAACAAAAATATTTTCTAACACACTCGTTAGAAAATCTGATCGTCTTTTAAGTAGTTAGGCTTACAAAATCATCGTATCTAACACGCTCATTAGATATAATAGATGATATTAAACCTTATTATTCTATAAAATTCTAACACACTCGTTAGAATTAAACGATCATTTATTGCCATAAGTCGTTTTTGGCCTATATAAAATAAACGTTTTCTAACCCGCTTGTTAGAAAAAAAAATTGCCAAAGTCGCTAAATCATTTCTAACACACTCATTAGAATTAACTTATTACATTTTTTGTTTTGATCTCTATTCCTACGGGGTAGAGGTAAGGCTGTCTACATCCCACCCTCCTCAGACCCTACCTTAGCTTTACTATAGGTGGGATATACTGAGTACGATGATGATGATGATGATGACATTTTTTGTTTTGAAGTTTATAAAAAACTATTTCTAATACGCCCATTAGAAATTAAAAAAATACGAAACCGTTTCAGGATTTCTTATTATCCAAAATAATTGTTTCAAACACGCTCGTTTAACAATTATTTGTAATAATAATCTTTTCTAACATGCCTGTTAGAAAATCTAAACGTCTTTAAACTATTGTTTCTAACACGCTCGTTAGAACATCCAACCGTTTTTAAAACATTGTTCCTAACACGCTCGTTAGAACATATAGATGTTTTAAAACATATTATTATACAAAATAATTATTTCTAACACGCTTGTTAGAATACATAAATGTTTTAAAACTTGTTATTCTTTCAACATCAACGTTTCTAACGCGCTCGTTAGAAAATATTAAAACTTGTTATTTTATAAAATAATTATTTTCTAATATGCTCATTAGAAAATATACATATTTCAAGACTTTTAAAACCAACATTAATATATCAATTATGGTTTCTAAAATCTTATTAAAAAAATTAAACGTTACAAACACTTTTGTAACGGGTTACAAAATAAATTTTTCTAATACGCTCATTAGAAAATTTAGTATTTCAAAACATATTGAAATACATATTATTTTGTACGTGGTTCGGTTTATCTAAACACGAACATAAGCCATGAACTCCAAAGCTTGAAACAAAACGGTCGTTTTGCAACCCGGTATTCGGATTAAAGATTGTACTCCAATCATCAAAATTAATCCTACTCATTGTACTAAATAAATATTTCCCAAAAAATATTTCAAGATTTTAACAAAATCTCAATTAAAATTTTAACTTTCGTGAACCTAAATCTTCGTAGAGAAGGGATTTGAGATTGTAGCAACAATCTTCACGAAAGTCTGTTTTAAGATTGTAGGAACTAGGTTCACGTTTTATTAATAATATTAATAAAATAAATATAATAACGAGACTCGTTATTTGTGGGAAATTCAACTAGTACAATACCGGTTACAAAACTAAATAACGAATATAAAATACAACTAAATTGTACCAATCTTGATTCAAAGCCAATGTCTTTGAAAACTTCAACCGCACCTACGAGATTGAAACTTCGCTGCAAGACAAGCAAAATTGTTGACGGTTTTGGTTGAGGCACGTGTTCAACACGCTTCCCTTAAAACAGATTTCGTGCCTCCTCTCAGACGGTTCTGTCTCCCAGGGTACAACAACCGGAACAGTATGTGTACTGCCGGAGATGGCACTCGTGCCCGAGATAGCACCGGGTATCATAGTGTTCTAATTTACGTAGAAAAATAAAGATAAGTTGGTGATGGTGGAAAAATTAGAGAGTACTCCTCTCTAAATTCTATAAAACTTTGTGCATAATTTTCTCTAGTATATTTATTTCATCTCATTTTTCTCTATTTTCTTTCTTGCATCCAACAAAGAGTCGTAAGTTCCTTTTATACTCAAAACTAAAACTCCATATTTAATTTCTATTATTTAAAGATATTTATAACAATAAAAACCTTCATTATGAGTCAAAAAGGATTAATTTCATGTTAATGTCATATTAAATAAAATAATAAGACATAATAAAACTTACATCATGACTCTTGAATAGAGATTAAATGTCATAAAACCACCAATTTATGACAAAGATGAATTTATACTAGAGTCACCAAAGTTTAGAAATATTCACTTCAATCACTCAACTTCGAGCATCGATATTCTATTCATCTTAGCTCCATTTTGGACATAGTTTGATTCATTATTATGATCCTCTCACCACATAGAATACAAACCCACTAATTATTATGTATACCACACATATATAAATATAATTATTGATGCCCAAAATATTTAGTGAAAAACTCATTTTCACTAAATTTCCAACACACCGGCCACTTCCACCCACCATTCACCACCTCTCACCGTCAACACCCACCACCACTGACCCTCCGATCACCACCAAACTACCTCCGCCGCTCACACCACAGTCCACCCGCCACCGCCACCGCCAATCACCACCCGTCACTACCACTCTCTACAGTCGCCATTCACCATCATCCACCGTGTTCTGACCACCATCAACCACAATTACACAGATTCACCTCGTTTTCCGTGTTCTATCTAGTCGATTTTCAGGTATCTATTATGTACAGCTTGGTTCATCGAGTCAGTCGTCGCAGGTTCTGTCGGTCGTACTAGTCAGTCGTCGCAAGGTCCGAGTTTTGTGTTTAGCTTAGTTGTAGTGTCGAGCTTGGTTTATTTGATGTACTCAAGTCGTGTCGGTCGTAGTTTAGATATTTAGTCATATTTAGATATTTCATTGAATTCAGATTTGGATGCCAAAAGTGCGTTGACGTTTTGACTTGATTTGATATATATTGAACGTCGGGATTAGTTGTTGCGTTTTATTTGCAGGTTATGAACTCCTCGCCCGTACTCAATCTCCATTCGGGTGAGGATGGTTGTTTTCTTGTAAATACGTCGGGGGCATGCCGAAATTTTCAATTTTTAGTTGTTGTTGTTATATTATCCGTTGCGGCCGTGAAAGAAATGCTATACGGTCGTAACCACCGTCCCTAACACACTAAAAACACGTTTTCCTTGAAAAAAATAATAAAAATAATAAATAAAAAAAATAAAATATCAAAAAAAAATTAAACGTGTTGGGGATCGGGCCTCACTACTAACCTGTGGTTTCTCATTGTTTTTCCTCAAGTGCAAGTATGGCTTCATCATCGTCCCAGTCGTCCCGCAAGCGGGGACGACCCTCTGCTCAGAGTACTCCAGTTGCACAGCCGCCGCCCGAGCAGCCTGCTTAGGTGATTCACTATTCGGAGGACGCACAATTGCCTGATTTGTTAGCAGTGGTACCACTACCAGCTGACCTTCCACCGGTGGAGGAGCACACTTTGCTACAATTCCAGCCAGGTTCTGATGAGCATTCGTCCCTTCAGAGGTACACAATCATATTACTTGTTTTCACTGTTTTAAACATATAATATATATACTAAAAGAACTTACTGCACACAATCATATTATTTGTAAAGGACTTAAAAATGAACCTTCACAAATGTCTTTTTGTTCTCGCATGTAGAATACAAAAGAGAAAATCAATAAGAGAATAAAAAATTAAAAGATTAATATGGAGAGAAACTCACTTTCACTTGTCTTGGCATGTAGAGTCTGTATATCAACCTAACACCAATAATGGCCTATCAAATATTGAAATTTTTATTAGAGGTATTATAATATTAAATTCAACTATAATAAGTAATAACAACTCCACATGCAAGGAAAAATGTATTAAGAATGAGTAAGTGAAACTAATATTCAGAACCATTTTTTTTGGACAACCAATGCAATCCAGTTACCTAACAACTATAGGTGTGAATATGTCATCAACATTTATTTAATCATCCGAAGTTCTTTTTTTTTTAGGCGTAAAGGACACTATTTTTCAATATCACAATAGAATTTAACAAAAAATTGTATGCATGTTCTCTTTGGCATAACATCAAACAGTTAGTATGCATAAACAACCACACAAATGCTCAACAATGCCCTGTATCCACAAAACCACAAACTTTAAAACCCTTGAATTTTTTTAAGACATAACCAGCAAAGAACACACATTTTCAAGAATAACATTTGTAAGAACAAAATTTCCAAAAAAAATCCCAAAAAATGAGGAAATAAGCTTATAACTTGTTAAAACGCTCACCAATAACTAACCCTGAAGATTAATGGTGGAACCTACCCGACTTCGTCGAAGCACCGATTCATGTCACTGAGGTTGTGGTTGTTCAAGATCACCTTCAAGTCTCTCATTCTATCTCTAGATCGTCCGATGAGAGTCACCGGCACACTCGCCGGAACCCTAGAACCCGCTGTGGAATGCACATCCACCACTACCTTCTACAGTCGTTAACTGCGTCAAAACCACCACAGCATCACCGCCAACCTGAATCGAAGGCCAAGATGGCCGTCCGGAAACCATGGTCAGCTCCTCAGGTTGCCAGGGATTCGCCGGCTCAGGATCTCTCTCTATTATCTTTCGTGTCTCTCTTTCTCCTGTTTCTCTTTCTATGTTTGTATGTCTCTTTTGAGAAGAAAGGAAGAAACCTGTGTTTCACACGTGCAAACCGGTAAGCCATGTATGTTTTTTACTATTCATTTCCACTCTTCTACTAATAGATATTAAATTATTAATAGATATTAATAATTTCTAAACTTAATATTCTCAGTAAACAACAACCATACCTAGTAAATCCCACACATTGCAAAACCATTTGTAGGGTTTAAAGAGAGTGGGATATAGGCAAACCTTACCTCCATCCCTAGGGGTAGAAAGACTTCATCCAGAGAGACCCCTGACTCCAAGAAAAAAGTAGAGAACAAGCAAAAGTAAATATAAAAATAGAGAGCTACCAATAACAAAATAAGTGGTGAAAGAATAACATGGTAAATCTAGGAGAAAATATAACACAATACATGGTGTGCGTGAAGCGTGATATGATTTTATTAATATTTTTAGTTCATTTTACGCATTAGTCAAGTTTTAAATTTATAAAACATGATATTGTACTAACACTAAACACACACTTGGGCAAGTGCACCTATTGTGAGCATAGTATAGTGTTGGTAAGATACCGAGGTCGTCTAAGGACACAAGAGCTTTTAATACCGATTTAGCGTCAACGTCTAATCGATACAAATTTTTGATAAAAGATTTTAAAAGATAAAAAAAAACATAAAAGATAAATAAAATAAAATACTAATAGACAAGATAGAATCACTTGGATCCAAGTCCTCTATTATGTATCCTTTGATGATTTTCGCACTTTCAGACTTTTTAAGAGATTATCTTAGTTATAGTAGTAGGCCCCTCTTTTGAAGGTGATGTTACCCTCAACCCAGTGGTTTGAGTCAGCAGGGATACAATCCAAAAGGGTTGGAATATTGAAAGATAATTAAATAAGTTATTAATGCGAAAAGTAGTAGGCCCCTCTTTTGAAGGTGATGTACCCCTCGGCTAAGTGGTTTGAGTCAGCAGGGATACAATCCCAAGTAGCCGGTTTAATGTTTTAATAGTAGCTTACATATAAGGGACTCAAGCTATTCGCACCCCCGCCATCCAATATCGTTGGGCATTGAAGGAGGTCCTAGTAAGCTTGAGCCAAGTCCTCGCAGGATCTATACTATACACTAAACGAGACAAGAACGTTAACAAACCAAACCCCTAACCCCCTTCCAGGTAGTTAACGCGCTTTATATAGACCGTAAACACACGAATGAGCAAAGCAATGACATCATGAAGAAATGGTTAGGAAAACTCACTTTCAACATAAGAAACTAGTTATTAAAGTCATTAATACAAACCCAAATAAAAAGTGCCGAAAGATTAAAAATCAAAAGTAATACATAAGAGATTTTTCTTCACCAAGTGATGTAAGAGATTAGCCAAGCATGACCTTTGTTTGACAAAAACCCTTACAATCAATCTCGGATCCCGAGACTAATACACACTCTAAAGATGAAAGATGGATGACGGTGGTGTGTGTTGGTGTTGTAGTGGTGGTGGAATTGTGGCAAAGTGAGAGAGAAGTGGTTTGCCAAGGGATGCCTTTGAAGTAAACCAAGCACCCTATTTATAGTCCAAACAGCAACCCGGCCACGGCCCCGTATCCAGTGGGCACGGCCCGTGGCCAACTCCTCTGTCTTTATTAATTGCAGTTGTCAGCAGAGGGCCCCACACGACCCCATGGCCTCTGGGCACGACCCCGTGGTCAACTCTTCTCTGTACTATCAATATTCTGTAAATCTTATAGTTGACCATGCCCCGTGTGGGTCTGGGCATGCCCCCGTGGTGGGCGTAGAAGCTTCTGCAGGCTTTGTCTTTATGTGCCAAGTATGACCATGCCCCATGTCTGGCTGGACACGGGGTCGTGGTCAGCTTCTGTTCTCTTGTTTTTGGTCTTTGGGGTGTTGCTGAGGGGTCGGACATGCCACGTTGTTCCTTCTTTTCGTATTTATGTTGGTTTTGGCTACTTATTTGCTTCTTTTGTTCGTTTAAGCTCATTTGGTCCTGTAAATTCAAAAGGAACAAAGAAACGTGTTTTTTCCAACATTAGTACTTAAAAAGGGTTAGTTTTATGCCTCATTTGATGTAATTTATATGTTACATTTTGTACACATCAATACGCAACATAAATATATGCAAGTCACAATCACATACAAAGTCCACCTAAAGTAGATTAGGTCCTTAGTTCGAAACTAACACTTATGTACCCTTCGTAAAAATCTTTAATCTTTATCATACGCCTCCATGAACCCCTATCCTAGACCATGTCCTCAGAGAGGTGCAATTCTAGCAAATTTTGCCTAATTCGCTCATCCTAAATCAACTTGGGTCTACCTATACTCATCTTCCCCTCAACAGTGAGGGTTTCCACTACTTTAACCAACGCTGTCATCTGCCTCCTCCTCACATGTCCAAACCATCTCAATCTCCCCTCCTTTATCTTATCCGAAATATTAGCCACTCCTAACCTTTCCCTAAAAACCTCGTTTCTTATCCGGTACAGCTTTGTGTGACCACACATCCACCTAAGGATCCTCATTTTGCTACTTCCATCTTGTGTGCTTGTGACTTTTTGATGGCCCAACATTCTGTCCCATATAGCATTGTAGGTATAACTGCCACCCTATAAAATTTTCCTTTAAATTTATTTGGGAACCTCTTGTCACACAATACCCTTACACCAGCCAGCTTGGATGCGGTGTGCTACGTATTTATCTATCTCCCCATCTCCTTGTAGAAATGATCCTAAATACTTAAAATTTGTTGTCTTTAGGACCACTTGTCCCTCAATGGTGATCTGAGTGTCGTCGTCAGCTGCATCACTGAAATCACAATAGATGTACTCAGTCTTAGAGCGACTAATCTTCAAACCTTTGCCCTGTTAAGTTGCTCGCCATTCCTCTACCCTCGCATTCAGGCTGTGTTTAGTTATCTCCACTAACACAATGTCATTCGAAAAAAGCACGCATCATGGAACTGTCTCCTGAATCGCCTTGGACAACTCATCCAAAACAACCGCACAGAGAAACGGACTCGATGCAGACCCTTTATGAAGTCCTATTTCCACTAGGAATGAATCAGTATCCCCTATAGGCGCCCGAACCCTAGTTTCAGTCCTTTCATACATATCCATAATTATATCTATATACTTCCCCGGAACCCCCTATCTTCCACCCTATCCTAAATCAACTTACGAGGGACACTATCTTATGTCTTTAATGTGCTCTAAAGTATACATATTTTTAGATAAATATCTCCTACACTTTAAATAGTTTTGAATTGGTTTTTATCGAATAACACTACGAGCTAGTTTATTTTTAAATTTTGTAGGTTTCAAGAGAAAGCGAGCCAATGCGATGCAATTAAGCAAAACGGGGGATAAATTAATGCTAATGATTGAAGACGCGGAGTTCAAGTTTCTTTTTATGCATTACTATTACTACTCGGTGAATGAAAAAATAAAGATTTACATGCATGACGACTTGTGACCTCGAGAGAAAGAACAACAAAAGAAAATGAAGGTAGTATGCTAGAATGGGAAGCCTAGAAGAAGGGGAGATCGAAGATGACGATCAACAGTATAAGAAGCGGGAAACAGACCTGCATAGTAAGCAAGGTACACCAGCGATTTTCTTCGTGTCTAACTTACAGATGGATGTTGAAGAAAGTCTTTGCTAGAGATCTTTGGAAAATACGGGGAGTTCGACACATACGTGGCTAAGAAAAAGGATAAAGCAGGTAGAAACTTCGGTTTCGTGAAATACCGGAATGTTCAAGATGGGATGCTCTTGGAGGCTAAGCTTAAGAACATCATTGTTGGTAGCAGAAGGCTGCTTGTGTTCAAGGCCCTTTACAACATACATATTTTCATTGCTGAAACCGGAATTCACGGGCTGGATATCAGATATTTGGGTGGATTCTTTGTTCTTCTTACATGTTCTACCTCGAAAGAAGCGAGTGAGCTCCTTAATCTTACGGGAACCTGGAGTAAGTGGTTCTCTACGCTTGACAGATGGGTGGGACAAATATTTCATTTCGAACGCATTGCTTGGATTAGGATTCTTGGGGTTCCTCCACATCTTTTGGAAAGATCAGTGATAAACGCTATCGGTAACCACGTAGGGAAGGTGATTCAAGGATCTCAGGTCTCTTGGGATGACGGTAATTGGTCGCAGAAGTGTATTGGGCTACTTGTGGGGAGGGTCGCCAAATCAGAGAAGAATTCGATATCAAATGGAGGGATAAGTGTTATCGGGTTTGGATTATCGAAGAACCCGGTGAATGGTTACCCGATTTTCTTGACAAAACAAAGTGGCCAGTGTCTCCCAGTTCATCCTATCGGGTTTCCCCAACCGTACCGTCGGTCGGTGCTTCCGGCGACGTTTCGCCTTGTACCGGTATCAATTTGTTGGGTGCCGGAGTTCATACGTCAGTAGATAATCCTCGATTACACCAATCAATCCTTTTAATCTATCTTTCGTTCCTCAATCCAAAAAAAGATCATGGATTGATCTAGACCCTATGCACCTAGACGATCTCTTGGGTCTTAATGCTTAACCCTGTCTCAAGGGATCCCACCTCTCCTAAACCTGTGGAGCCTCTTTCTGACGTGAACTCGAACCCGCAACCGATATCTTCTAAGGTGCCTTAGGTGGTTAATCCGGAGATTTCCAAGGTTTGTTGTAAGACCGACGCAAAATATGGTTCGTTGGTGTCTATAAATAATAGAGATTCTGCTATTGGTCGTGGTAGCAAAGATGCCAGTAATATCGTACGGAAGTAAAGAAAGGGTGTGAACGTCAACTGCGTGAAGGTTGGAGGGGGCTCGGCTCCAGCTCCACCTAAGTCGGGTTTTAAGTTTCCCCCGATGCATCCTCCTTGATTCGTGTGGGGATTCTCTTGGTGCGCTCTTTTGGGGGTTGTTGGCGTTGCGTGGTTTTATTTAGTTTGGAGGCGCCTTAGTGTTTGCTTGGTGGTTTTGCGTTGTCCTTTTGTTTTTGTTTTTTTCTCTTATTTCGTGTTCTTGGTGGCGGTTGCAATATTTCTAGCTTCTTGCTAGTTTTTGGTGGTAATAAAGTTTCTTTTGCCGTTCAAAAAAAAAAGTTAAATAGCATTTTGGTCAACACATTAAATGTGATTGATGGTGAAAGATGTGTGGAGCGAAAAGGATTCGTGCTTTTTTGTTGAAAGTAAAATAATACGAGTTGTGGTAATGACTAATTAATTAGCATTTTGGTCAACACATAGGTGTGGGGTCGTTTGGGGCGAATTTTTTTTTTTTTTTTTTTTTTTGCATCTTACTAGTCTCTTGCTTAACTATCACTAGTGCTCTGGTGGTGGCCACAGGTATTTAAGTTCGTGTATCTGGGTGAGTTTCCTCTTCAGGTCTCGGGTTCGAGTCTGGATGATTGGGGTTTCACATTGAGGGGTTTAAATTGTGGATCTATTGTGCGAGGGGGCTCTCTAGAGCGGACCCGGTTAAGACAACGTATGCTAGACCTCCTGACATTCATGAAAATTTCACACCTTTTAAAAAAACTAGTCTCTTGCTTGTATCATGCATTGTGTACATATTTGGTGATGAACGAAATTAGTTTGCCGTCCAAAAAGAATCAGTCATAGGAAATTAATGGAGGAAAGAAGAAAAGAAAGTTACGTGATGTCATGTGATTGTGCTTTAAATGATCTTTGGGTTTTTAAAGTGGATTTTAATATTAGTCTAAATGGGCTAAATGAAAATCAAATGCAAAGAGAGTGGGCTGGACAAAAACCCATGGACTTAAGGGTTTTGACTTGAAGAGGCGGTGAACTTTAGAAAAAAAACTAGTATTAGTGCCCGCCGCGTTGCGGCGGGGTTCTGTGCATTACATAAAGTGCGGCAGTTTAAGTTACGGTTGACGTCTTCTGGCACTTCATGTTCACTCCAAAGACCAGCTCGGGGATGTTCTCAAAAAACTTGTCGTCTACCATTTACATTGCTAGGATCCAAGATTCAAATTCAGAGTGAAGCTATTGGGTGATGACTGACCTGTAGCAAGATTAAAACAATTGAGTGGAAGGATTTAACATAGTATTTCACTCTAAAAGACTTAAGATAATAATTCACTATCTTAGTAAAGAGTTATAACATTTTCACAAAAACCCGAAGGCCTTTATCTGGATAATCTGCTTCATAAGTCTCCCCCAGCAATAGATTAAAAAGTTTGCTGCTTCTTTCTTAAGTAGATGCATAACCGACCCTTGCAAATGCAGCCACAATCAAAATTCGTGTAAGGTTGTTACCCTAAATAAGAAGTCTGAAGCATAGCATCAGTCATTCATGCAAAGTCATTCATGCAGATAATAAGATAGAACAGCAAAAACACATATATATTCAACTTAGTTTGGGGGATAAGGAACATAAAATATAGAGTTTGATAAAGTGACTATAGGGAGCTATGAGCATTCACATCCAAGGCATCATATTCTGAGTGAGATGTTTTTAAAATATAAAAAGTATAAAAAGTGGTTGTGAGTGGAGAAGAGAGAAAATGTTACTGTTCATCTGTATATTTGGGGGGACACTGTTCACCCCCTATAATTTTTTAATATATTTTGAAAGTGGTTGTGAGTGGATGAGAGAGAAAATATAATGATAAAAGTATAAAAAAATATTATTTAATTGAAAAGGAGAGAGAAAATATAGTGTTTTTTAGTGTAATTTAGGGTGAAAATATAGTGGTTGGGATGTGAATGCTCTAAATTGACTTAAATCTCCATTTTTCCACTTTCAAGATATTTAGTGGCTGGTAAAATGCTTGTATGCTAGTGAGCACGTATGAGTAGAGATGAGCCGGTACTCGTTCGGTACTGGTACCGAAAAACGGGGAAAAGGGGTACCGGTACGGTAACGGTAATTATCGATGTTTTACCCTTAAATACTGGTACTGTATCGGTTCCGGAAAACGTGGAAAATGGGAACCGGTACCGGTACCAAATATACCCGGTACGTACCAGTTTAGTACGGTACGGTACCGGTACCAAATGCTCATCCCTATGTATGAACATACCTATAAACTATAAAGTGATATGAAGTATCGCACCTCACGACCAAGCTGCACGAGAATTTTTTCGTTCTCGAATATTGTACCTTTAGGGAGTTCCACATAAAACACACTAAATTTGCCATCAAATTGATTGCGTAACAATCTTCTTCCCTCCAAACCATTGTCGCCCACAAAGATTATACCAACTTTAATGATTTTAAAGTATTCGTCAGCAATTTGCTTTATGGTTATGCTTTACATAAGACAAACATTTCAAAAGCTCGAACTTGTCCATATAAATCAACTTACTTTTTAATACCATAAACTTGAATCCTAAGTTTTCAACAACTAAATTGAATACATCTTAACAACAGATGCTTTGTTTGAAGAAATTGGGATAGCCTGCAATAAGGCAGATTCATGTTGACCACTATCTGAAAAATAATACTATAAAAAAGTTTTATTTGATTATAAATGCATTTGATATAAAATAAAAGCTGAACAACATACATAAGCTTTCTATAACCCATGGGTGAATTGATTATATTAAAGGTAATATGAGTTGCAACACCATTAATCGTATGAAAGGTAAATGTTGCAAGAAGATACTGAATTTGAAGAGTATAGTGGTTAAAGTGAACGAACTTTACAAAGAAGAATGTATCTACTATTTGTGATTTTGGTTCGAATCAAGCAGTTATATCAATTAAAACAACCAAAACATATTCATAGCCAATAACCATAAGATAAACCCTAACCCCCAATTTTGGGAAACAGAGCTTCCAAATAACAACAATTTGTTCATATGGATCATAACATTACATTAGGCATATGTACATTGCATTTTAGTCGTTCATAATTGTAAAACCACACAACTTAACAGAACACATAACTATCTAAATCAATTAACCTGCTGTTGCTAATACAAAAACACATTTACATAAACATAAACAATGAAAACTTATATGTACATCGCCTCATATAAAATGAAAATGATGAAAGAGAGAGGGAGAGAGAGATGTACCTTAAACAAAGACATTGGTTGAAGGTTCAGGTTGTGGTCTTTGTGGCTGATTGGTGGCAAGTTGTTAAGTAAATGGGAAGTTAGTAGAGAAAGTAACAGGCATAAAGAAAAAAAGTGAGGATGGATTAGCGGCGTAGAAACCTACCTGTTCAAAAGGGGCAATAAATTCAGATCTCACTTTCACCTTCAACTCACATCCTCTTGCCCTAATCCTACTGTCACCGTCTTCACTCACCACCACCCAATCGGAAAATCAACCATGACATTTCCAACGACTATCGCCGCCGCTACGCCTCTCAACCTATCCTCTTCCTTCGTTGTCAAAATGGTCATAACTCTTTAGCTATCATGCGCCTGTTCTTGTGATTCATACTCCGTTTGCTCAATCATAAGGTGGAGGATGTAGTTTGCGGTGGTTTGCAGCGGTGGTGCGGAGAAACATCCATCTTTCTCTCTCTATTCGTGTGTACCAGCAACAGATGCTACGTGTGGCATAGTTAGAAAAGTTGGTTTCAAAAACCAGGGTACAACCCACAGATTTCTAAAAACCACCATACAACTAATATTGCGTTATGTACAACCTCTATTGCACAGAAATGTTGAAAATTAGAATATTATATATATATATATATATATATATATATATATATATATATATATTGATATGGGAGTTAAATATAAAATTCCTAATGCAAAGGTTTGTAATAATGGAGAATGTATTCCTTTATCATTTGTTCTTGTTTATTACTTATATAATTATCCCACCATCCTTTTAACTGACCTGTAAATACTGCAGTTATCATTTTACAGACCACTTCATCAATATTTTGATTATTTTTAGCTATGGTGGCATACATTAACATTCTATGTGTCATAGTATAAACTTGTCTATCAGTATAACCATCTAAATTCCATTCATAAATGGCCTTTCCATTATAAGAATTATTTATTTCTAATTCTTGTTCCTCATGAAGAACATCCTGAGGAGTAGGCCTAGGATAATAATATAATCACTGTCTAGGTCTATCAGAATATTTATTATTATAATTATCATAACTCTTATGTTTTCTACCTTTTCCAAACTTATTTATAGAATCAGTAACATAAGCTTCATACGTTTCATTATCCATGTTTTCTATATCACTTAAAACATTAAGTTGGACATTTGAAAACTTTTCCTTTATAATTTCTATTAAGTCATCCATTGACTTAAGCTCTTCTCCAGGTTTTATTTTATAATTTTCTATCTCAGGAGGAGGCTGAATAGTAGCTTTGGCCAATATAATTGACTCCGGTTCGGAAATCTTTGGATTACTAGACTCTCCTATTTCCTTTTCTTGATTTACTAAAACCTTATTAATTTTATTATTTATTTCCTGAAGATTTTCAGATAAATTTTTTAAACATAAATTCGTATAATTATTTTGTTGTAAAATATGATTAACATGGGCAATAGTAGCAGTCATACATCCACTTCCTAAAGCTCTTTTGAAAGCAGCAAAATGAATAGTATCATTTTCTTTTGTCATTTCAAAATCATTCTGAGGAGGAAAAATAGATTTTATTATGTCACCGGTTATCAACTTATAATTTTTTTCAATAACTAAAATATATTTCAAAGAATATTTGTTTATAAACCAAACAGGAAATTCTATAATTTCCTGGATATCATCCAAATCTTTATAAAATTCTCTTCCTATTTCAAATTTTTTTCTCTAGAGTATGACTCTAAAAACCAATCTTTAAATGGTTGCCAAATAGGATTTCTATACTTTTCACAAATTTTTTGTCTAATGACAGATCCAGGACTAAAATCAAGTTTTTCTTTATTCATTATAAACTAAAACTCATGTGTGAGACTGTATCTTCCTCACTGACAGGTTGGTATAATCCTGAAACTAAATTGTCATTATTAACATTAAGATTTTCTACTCTACTATTTCTTATTTGAGAAGTGGAGGCCCTAGAAGATTCTGGCAAGTCCACTTTATAATCAAGCGGTGATATGTAAGACCTAGAAGAAATAGATTTCAAAAGTTTTTTATCTTTTCTTTCCTCTTCAAATTCTATTTCTATATTTCCTTCAGGAGTTTCTATTAATCTCCTTAATTTATGATTCACTTGTGGTTGTATTTTAACAGCCCTATTTATAACCCAATTTTCTGGAAAAGTAATTTCTTCCCATTTAACAGGTCTTCTTATGAAAATATTAGACTTTCCATAATTTGTTTCTATCAAAATAGTTTCATCACTAGACTTATCAACCCTTTTACATCTAGCATTCATAGTAGTAAGTAACCTATAATATATTCTATAACAGATACATATAACTTCAGATCCTTCAGCATAATTATAACCATGAGTTTTAACATATAAAGTTAAAGCATCATCAATATTTTGATCTGTTAAAGATAAATGTACATCAGGATAAACATTAAAATAAACTGGACCATGAGCCAGACTGGTTTCTATAATACCCATTAATGATTGTTTCCAGTTTAAATTACGAGCATCTCGTAAAACAGCTATAAAACTTTCTGGTAAACCTTTTAATGTCAAAGGTTTAAAAGCAACTTGAACTAAACCAATATGCATAAAATTAAACTCTTTTTTATATCTGTTTATGTCAGATATGTTTAAAAGTTTTATTACCATTTCCTCATCTTTTATAGAAGCTGATTCTTCAGTGGTTTTCACCACATGTTTGTTTATTAGATTATCAAAACTTCCAATCTGGTATATAACCTTTGGATTTATATGAGGTATTGTCCATTTATTAAGTAGATCAAGATCTTAAGGTATATCATATTCCTCATTAGTACTATTTTTAATAGTACTCTTTTTCTTGAATAAATTTAACATGAATAAATTTAAAGTATTGAAACAAGACA
>JARYGA010012351.1:0-22235 GCA_030545235.1 Helianthus tuberosus | reverse complement strand
GGTAGACACAGATTCCTTGATAAGATCTATCTCTTGTTTAGCAACAGAGTGCACAGCAGGAATAGGAGGATCACAAAGAATATGATTCTCAATAGGAATTTCTACTCCTTTCATCTTATCAAGAGATTTATCCTGATCACTCACATCTGGTTGATCATCTGACGAATCATAGTCCTCAACAGTTGGAGCACTTTGTTCCGTAGATTTTGAATTTTCTGTTCCTTCAGATGAGCTACCTGAGGAACTGTCCGATTTGAACCCTAATCCTGTAGTGACCTCCTCATAATCAAGAGGTACACTTGGTTAAAATCATGGCATTTCCTCTTCATCGGGCATTCTGGTATAGTTCTGTCTCAAAGGAGGCGGACACGACTTATACCCAACGCCTTTCATATTCTCTTTCAGTTTTTGAGCGTCTATAATGTGATCAAGCACATATCGGGAGTTAGAATAACTCTCTAATTTGAGCTTGATTGCATCATGCTCGCATTTTTCCATGGCTAGCTCTTTCTTTGTTTCCTCAATGATATTAATGTAGTTATTAATACCAGTTTGTTTGTTAAAAACTGTTTTTGTTAATTCGGAAACACTTTTCTTTAAAGTTTCGATCACTGATTTGAAATCTGTTTCATTACGAGCTAAGGCCATGTTTGCCTCTTTGCATTTTGACAGCTCAATAACCAAACTCTGATTGTGACTATGAATCTTTTCCGATTCATGTTTCAGATCTACATAATTACTGCATACACTAGGAGTAGGAGTGTCAGAATTTACCTGACTTGTCGAGGCTGCGACATTTGCCATAAAGGCAATCTTATAAGAGAAAGATTCATCTTCAGAGAAGAACTTCTCCATTTCCTTTGATGCAACAGCAGCCTTCTTTATCAGAACAGATTTCTGACACTTTAACTCCTCATCTTCCTTTAACAAACTATCAACATCAGAATCCATTTCCTCCTTCACATCCGATTCTGAACTATAACCTCCCACACTTGAGCTTTCTTCATCCGAACTGTCACTATAACCCGAACTATCATCACTTTCAGAGAACTCTTCTTTGTGCACATGCTTGATGTGATTGATGATCTTGGTATAACATGCAGTTTCTCCTCCTCCTTGATCACCACCTCCAAACTGTACTGACCAGTCACATCCTTCATCAGCTTGAACGACTAATGCTCGGTTGGTGTTTGAAGGCCCAGACTGGTTTTGGTTGGTTGTGTTGGCTGGATTATTCACAGCTACTATCCCTCTTTCACGGTTAGCTTGATTTGTGTTGGAAGTACTCGTCTGATTTCAGAAGGGATTTTGGTTGCCTTGTCTGCTCGGTCGAGTGCACTCACGTTTGATGTGACCCTTTTCGCCACAATTAAAGCACGTAACTGCATCCTTGTCAAAACCGTAGTTTGTATCCCTTTTGCATTCCAAGGTAGTTTTCCCAGTTCGGCTCATATAATCCTTAGCCCTTCGAACAACACTTGCAAATGCCCACTTAATGTCCATCAAATCCATTTCATCACGGTCTTTCTATTGATAATCTTCATTGGTCAAATTAATGTTTCCAATTTGACCTGCGACCAGTCCACAGTAGTCATTGACCATTGTGTTGAGAAGTTCCATATGTTCCTTTGCAACTTCTATACTGACTTTTGAAAGGTTTGAAGTATCAACTCTGACGGTGTTGGGGTTTTGAGGTTGAAAGTTGTTACTATAACATGCTTGTTGTGGTTGGGCCTGTGGTGTAACAACTGGTGGTGGCGGAAAATAGTCTCTTGGATCAAAATGAGGTTGAGATGTGGAAACTTGAGGTTGAGGGAAATAGGCACTTGGATCGAATTGGGGTTGTGAGTGAACTTGAGGTTGTGCATCAGGTTGTGGTCATGCAAGATAGGCATTTGGATCAAAAACTTGACCATACGATGTTTGAACACTTGTTAAAGCTGACTGATCTGGTGTAAATTGTGGCAGAAAGGGGTTTACATTTGTCACTTGAGGAAAGGGGGTTGAATTGGACACAAAAGCCATTTGTAGTTTTGGTTGCTGGCTGGAACTAGCTGCAGGGTTAATCCCTCCAAAATACATTTCTGGATTTTGAGGGACTGTAATGTGTTTAGCCTTCCAGATTTCCACTTCATTCTTGTTTACCAACTTCTGAACGAATTGATAGATACTGACAGTATCCACAACACCTGTATGCTTTAACAATTCAATGAATGGACTCCACTTTGGTGGTAGAGCATCAGCAAACCGTGCAACCATTTCCTGTGGAGTTACAACAACTTGATAAGAAAACATTTCACTAAGTAAATGATAAAAACGAGTTGTCATATCATTTAATGTTTTGTTCTCCATGAATAAAGATGCTTCAAATTCTTTCTTCAACAAATCTTGGTGTGTCTTCCTTGTAGACGCATTCCCTTCTCCTCTTGTTACCAAGATGTCCCATAAGGCTTTCGTGGTAGTACAATAAGCGAATTGATGATAAATATCTTTGTGGAGTGCTTGAGTAAGGATAGAAAACGCCTTCTTTTCCAAATCATATGCCTTTTTGTCACTTTCAATCATATTTGCCAAGGTCGCTGGATTTGATCCTGCTTCTTCAAGAGCTGTGTTATATGCTATAGTAAAACACGTCCATAGCTCGGTGTTTTGCCCTAGAACGTAAGTGTGAAATCGGCCTTTCCAAAATGGATAGTCATTCATATAATTTAGCTTTGGCGGTCGATTGTTGCTACCCGTTTCACTTTCGCTCAATAGCAAATTCTGAATATTTTGGTTCTGATTCACTACACACGCCCATTGACTTCAAGAAATATGTTGTTGGGGCATCATTGCCTTTACCCACGCCGCTGCGGAGGTCGGATCTTGAACCGTACTCGAGCTACTGCTCTAATCCCAAGGGCTAGTACTCATGATTGATATATGAATGATTGTACCTGATCACACACTTGAAAAGAGATTGTTAAGTTGGATTTGCAAACCTTCTGTTTAAATGTGACAAGTATGGGCGACGAAGAACTATCCACGAAGAGTTAGATTCTTCGTCAAAGCTAAAGGCGACGAAGAATGTAGTTCTTCGTCACAGACCCAACGACGAAATACTGATTGTTCGTTTAACACAACTTGACGAAGAATAATGATTCTTCATCTAAAACCTTTTGACGAACAATAGAGTTCTTCGTCAAGGGGATTCTTCGTTAACAATGGATAACAGCTATTAGATATTTTTTGAAAAACAAATCAAATCTTCGTCTGACACAAGTTGGTGACACTATTTTCAAACAACACCTTACTTTCTGCTTTTCGAAGTTTATGGTTCAATAAACCATCATAACATGTGTACACATTTGTCAAACAATTATATAAGAAGCACAAACACAATAATTCAAACTCAAATATAGATCAAACACAGACAATTTTATGAAGATCAATAAGAACACTTTGAATATCAGATGAACAACTATGATGATTCCGGCCAAATTTTCACCGGAGAACTTTTCCGAACACAAAGTTTGCTAAAACTTTCAATAAAAACCCAAATGTCAACATGTAAACATGTAAATAAACAGGGTTTTTGAACAAACTTTTAGCAAAATAACGAGATAAGCACTGATTTTAAAGACTTTTTCAGAAAAATATTAACTTTTTCAAGAACAAAATTCTGAAAAACACAAACAACTTGATAAAACACAACAGTGTTTGGTTTTAAACAAGGAAAAGAGCCAAGGCTCTGATACCACTTGTAGGTCCATTTTTCTCAGAGGATCAATACGGAGACCTATCCATGTTTATCACAAACACGGTCACGAGTGCGGAATCCACGTGACGGTGCAAACCGAACAAAGTAAAGCGAGTAAATAACACAAACACGTAATCAAAGATTCACTTGGATTAAATGGACGAGAACAACATCAAACATATACACACAATGCTTGAAGATAAACTCTCAGAGGTTTCACTATGCTCTCATACCTAAACCGTTAACATAACATGCAATGTATATTGTCCCGTGACGAACTATGATATGACGAAGGTTATGTGTGACGAAGATTGATTCTTCGTCACACACTCATATCGACGAACAAGGGAGGTTCGCCAAGCATGATTCACGACGAAGAATGATTCTTCGTCAATCATCAATCAAGACATAAATATTCTAAGTGTTAAACAGTCAAGTATGATTACACACACTCATAAACATAATGCACACTAGCATTAGTTTAAGATACAATACAAAGACAAGTTTCATACCAAGTAAGATAGGAGGATATCCGACTAGGTAGACTTGACGGAACTTACAGACTCGATTACAAAAGACCGTATAACATACAACGTAAACAAGACAAAGTTACAGACACATAAATGCACCAACACAACTAAATCGACACTAAAAAACATGGCATTCATAATTTTTCCATAAGTGATTTGCACACATCTATTGTTATTCATTAGGAGATGTGTATATTTAGGATGCTCTCCCAAATAAATGTAAAATCTCCATATAGTTCTAACAATAATCAAGTGGTAGACGCATCTACGTATAGATCACTCGGAACAAATCTCGCAAGATTTATCAAAGGTATACAATAACATATAGTATTTTTTTTCTTTCATATGTTACGATTCACACTTGTGAATTTTCCAATGACTTCTAACGAAGTACTTCAACATGAATCTCGTTTGTGTATTTCATCTCAATACACTCACTACTCGCTCGTGATGTGGTTACACATTTGATGTCTCGTCTTTGACTTTTAGTCAATGCAACAACTCTCAAGTTGTTTATGTCCAAATATTTTCACGTACTATCCGTTTAAAACCATATTGTTTTAGACAATGTATAGTTGACGTTATAATTACTTTCCACAAACATAATTTATACATCACAAACATTAGTGATTTATTTCTTTGTAAAAAAATGCATGTGTTATCCGAACTCCGAAGATATTGAACACAAAACAATAAAATACATTGGAAACTAAATCATAAGTGGCAAACACTTTTGAAATTTAAACGGAAGCATATACGATATGTAGACATCAAATATCAAAGTGTTTTTATCTTCAACACTTTATATTCTGACCGAAATCTTCTCAACGATATCATCCCATGGCATGTCTTGAGGTACTCCCTCAATAAGACTCCATATACTTGTAAGTACAAGTTCCCTATTTCATCTTGAAACTTTGAACTTGGAAAAGTTTGCTCAAAACAACACCAAGTTGTTACAAAGGCTACCTTTAAGTAGCAAACTTGAACAATTAAATTTGTTCACAACAACACCAAGTTGTTTTTCACCAAATAACATCCACCAAACTGTTACTTTGTTCAATGTTATGCAAAACTTTGTTTTAAAAATAATTCAAAACAGTTTCTTAGTTTTGCAATATACAATATTAATAATATCAATTAGGGTTATGAAAACATAGATCAAACCTAAAATATCAAATGGTTTTATATTGTTTAGTCTTACTACACATGTACTAAACATTTTCTAACACGCATGTTAGAAAAAAATGTTATAACAAGTACATTATAGAATCGAACGTTTACATAAAACGTTTTCCAAAGATATAGTTTACAAAATAAACCATTTCTCATCATTTTTAATGCACACATAGGCAATTAAATGTTTACATAAAACATTTATGTTCATTATGAACAATCTCTAACCTCGTATTCGTGATACACATTTTCTAACATACGTGTTAGAAAATTTAAGTCATTTTATATATACAAAACATGACCAAATTAAAGCATTAAATGTCATCGTTAAAACTCATCAAATGTCATCAATAAAACTTTACTCAAGAGTTTCACCATATGAAGAGTTAAGAGTCTCAATAATTATTGACTTAAACTCCAATAAAACTCATCAAATGTCATCAATAAAACTCTAGTCAAGAGTTTCACCATATGAAGAGTTAAGAGTCTCAATAATTGTAGACTTAAACTCTAATAAAACTCATCAAATGTCATCATTAAAACTCTACTCAAGAGTTTCACCATATGAAGAGTTAATTAGTAATTAAAATTTCACTCAAATGGATTTAGAAATCACAAATTAAAGTTGGTGATAAATCCCATACAACTACATCATCACTTTATAGTGATTTAATTCTTGAAGCCAATCGAACATCAACTTCAATGTATGACCTTTTATTTCAAAATCGTACAAAGCATTAAAATCAATGCTACAACAAATTACTTATATAAAATGTTTACATAAAACATTTCAAAGCATTTGTATTTTAACCATTTTTAACAATCATGTTAAAATGAAAGAAATTCTAACGCGCACGTTAGAACTATTAACATTTCAACAAAATGTTAATTCGACTTGCTAAAAACACATATATGGTTCAAATAAATAAGTCATTTCTAATACATACGTTAGAAACTAAACAATTAAAAAAATTGCTTCCAAACTAACGCTTTCATGAACGTTTCTAACACACATGTTAGAAGACAAATGATTACAAAAATTATTATAAGACTTATTTGTTCATATCAATACATGGGTGGATGAAAAGTCTACTTTAAATAGAGACTTAATTAGAGACATAAAACTCTAATCAAGTATTATAAAACTCTTATTTAAAGACATAAAAAACTCTACTTAAGAGAATTTAACGTTTACAAAAAACGTATGGTTTACACCAATAATTCCGGTCTAACACACATGTTAGAGAATTTAACGTTTACAAAAACGTATGGTTTACACTAATAAACCCGATCTAACACAAAAGTTAGAAAAATTAACGATTCCCAAAATCATATAAAAAAACAAACGGTTGAACCAAAACTATTCGTTTTGTACCAAGGTATAGGATTTATGATTGTATCTCAATCTCAAGAAATCAAAACACAACAAGTTGTACTACATACATATTTCCCAAAAGAAAATATTTATAAGATCATAATATATATTTTTATTATAAATCCTTTTGTGAACCCAAAATCCTTATAAATAAGGTTTTAAGATTGTAGCAACAATCTCACTGAAATATGTTTTAAGTTTGTTGAAACTAGGTTCACCTTTTATAAAATATAATTACAAAATATATAATAACGAGACTCTCGTTATTCGTACGAAATATCATAGTACAATACCGGTTGCACTAACTAAATAAAAGGAATATAAATTATAATTATATATACCAATCTTGATTCAAGCCGCATCTCTGATGGGTCCTTCATGCGCACTTGATAGCATCTTAGACTCGAGTATTCATCATCTTGAGTCTTGAAAAATACTCATTGTCTGCACCAAAGAGCACACTAAAACGTTGACGATTTTGGTTGAGGCACGTGTTCAACACGCTTCCCTTAAAACAAATTTCACGCCTCTACCAAAGACGATGCGTCTGTCTCCCAGGGTACAACAGCCGAAGTAGTCTGTACTGCCGAAGATGGCCACGCGCCTAAGGTTACACCGGATAATTGTAGTGTTTGAACTTATGGAACAAATAAGGATGTGATGGTGGTGAAGTCGAATAGAGAAAACATATCTCTTTAAGTACACAACACATGGGTCTTCAAGTATTTTTTTCTTTTCAATAACTTTTCATATAGTCATGTAATTTTCTTGTATCTTCTCTTGTATTTTCTAGATGTTCTTCATCTCAAATGAGGCACATATGTCACACCCCCAAAATACCACACGCAGAAACCCCCCGCGAGGCGTGTGACATACCAGGATCTTAGCCATCAATCACATTGAACTCATAGGTATATGTAAATAAAACTTTCCTTGATTAACAGTAAGTGTTACAACGTTACAATATTTCACAGTTTACAGCGGAAGCATAATTCATTCATTAAAAGTTTATAACCACATGCAAAAGCCATTTGTGTTGTGTTATGTTTCCATGTATCTCGACCCATGACCACTCCAGCCTCCCAGACAGCAAGTTCCAGTCCATATGCACCTAAAGACCTGCAAGGCATGTAACAACAAATCAACAACAAAGTTGAGCGAGTTCACAGTTGGGTGTTCGTTTTAAGTTGTTTACGAAAACATAGTTTGTCTTTAGTTGGCTTACTTGCCGTGGGGTTTACCCCATAGTTGAAAATATGATTAACCAGTTTACCCTGTTTCCCAAACATATCCATAGTTGGTGGGGGCTTCCCATGTGAATTACCTGTTTACCCTGTTTCCCAAACCTTTTTACGATATCTAGTGGGGGCTTCCCATGTGCGTTACCAGACCGTACCATATCAACTACTACGAAAATAAGTTGTGCCCTAAGTCAATGTCTATCAGCATTGACCCTTTGCCTTTAGTCCATTAGTACACGCCCGTTCGAACGTCACGGTGTGAGGTTTGTTAAACCTAATAGCGCTATTAACTAATGACCCACTCGCCATCGGCCTCGGCGATTAAGTCGATATAAAATGAGGGACTTAATGATAGAGTTTTGTCTAGTAAGTTTAAGGTTGTTGTCCTACCCAAGGAGGACGAACGTACGTATTCTACCCAAGGAGAGTACGCGAGGTTTAATCTTGGCATCCTACCCATGGAGGATGGCCGTACATATCCTACCCAAGGAGAATATGTAGTTTTCCGTTTTAGTTCATTAACCCATTCCCAACCCTTCGGAATCCCACGCCTTGGAAAAAGTGTGAACTCACCTTTGATTTACTCGGTATGTTATGTTTCACTATCCGTTCAAAAGTGGTCAACCAGATCCTAGTGCGGTTACCATTTACAGTTAGTTCGTGTACACGTGACGCATGTGTTCTTTGCATTTATCACATAGATTACAAATAAATAAAACACATATCTTAATGCAAGTCATGACAAGTGTTCACGCAAGTTATAACCAAACATCATGCAACACAAAAATTCGTATCATCACACACTGTATCATCACACACTGTATCATCATATGGTAAATATTTGATTTATATAAACATCCATGTCACTAGTTCACACTTTACAAAATTCATGATCACTAAATCAGTAATTTCCCTATGGTGCGGCCCAATCGAGTTAACAGCCCAACAGTTACTAGTTTCCATTAAGTGGCCCACGAAACATGTATAATAGTTTGTCAAACAGGTATGACCCAATAAAACCTAAGGCCCAACTAATGAAGACCCGTGTACTTACAACTGGGCCCAATACTATATGAAATTACATCGCAGCCCAAGTGTGTGTGCACATATACCCGTTTACCAAGCCGTGCGGCCCACCAGTATTACCCTCACAAGAAAATCCCACTAGAATATATCAAACCAATTAGCAATCTATCAGTTATTAGTTTGTTAAGTTTAATACAAGCATTCCATATAACGAAATAATACAATTAATCTTATAGTGAGCATTGTAAATTTATATTGCAACCTATCCCTGATTAACAAACGAGACTATCGCCTTATGATTAAATCGGCCCATCTAACATTCATCTCCATACAACCCGAAATCATGATTTAAACTTCCTATATCACTTCCGGAGCATATAACTGGACTCACAAAAACAATCAAGATAGTAACCAATCATCATGCCATAACATCAGTGATTAAATAATCATCACATACTCAAAACCTTATGCAGCCTTAACCGAGTAACATGTGTGCGGCCCACTACTAGCAAAGATTAGTCACATGTGTGCGGCCCACTACTAGCAAAGATTAGTCCACAAACAGTTTTATAATCATGACTATCATTCCAATCAAATCAACCAGTATCATATTCCCTTAATTCACACAAACCCAAAAATATCAACATGTGATCGATGACTCAACTGACATCCTCTCAACTCAATTGTAATTGTACTAGACCTAAGTGCACAAAGTCTAAGTAATAATTGTTCCCCCATGTGAATTTGAGGCATGCAAGAACATGGGTGGACCCCATGTCTTTCCACTAACATGAACAATCAGTATTTCACAGTCAATCATCATACAATTCACATATGTTTGCACTTATCCATCCAATTCATGCATCAAATCATGTACACATACATATATACCCTTGATAATCAGAATCATACATCAACAAGATTAACAATTAAAGAATAACATAAATATGAATCAACTAACCACACAAAGTCTCGATGGAAGGGGGGTCTCCTGCCGCACGTAACTTGGAGAAGGTAGGGTTGGATTTGAATTCTTGTGACCAAAGTTACAATATTACGTATACCTATATACTACAACTTGGGCGGTTCATTAATTGAAAGAAGTGGGCTCAGGCCCATTCAAACAATCAGTTTAATATTACACATAACAAAGCCCAAACGTTACACACAAAACCCAAGTGGACGGTTCCTAATGCAAGGCTCTAATTGGGCTCAAGACTATATGGAAGTTAACAATTTAGGGATTGAGGTTACAATAAGCTAGCCGCATAGGGCTTAGGCCCATATACTTGGGCCGACAATATGCGGGCTTCACAAGCTTTGGGCGATCCAAACGTACATTCAACATAAATATAGGTATAGGCCCACTTAATCCCGTTTGGGTTTCGCTAAGCCCATGTATGATCCACTTAGACTTATTTGCGTGTTTAGGGAATATAAGCAGCCCGAACATAAGTGTCAGCTACTAAACAAAACTATATTACGTTACGCTTAAGTTTAACAGAATTGTGACGGCACAAATTAAAGTTACTGACCTCGAAGGTTCGGGTTGTCACAACATAGCCTATTATTATACAAGAGTTGAGGATGAGTGAAAAGTCTCACTTAATTAGAGACTTAATTTGAGACATAAAGACTCAAATTAAAACACATTAAAACTCTACTTAAGAGTTTAGTCTTTAATTCACCATATGAAGAGTTTAATAATAATTATAATTTCATTAAATTATAATTCACTAAATATCGGTTTCTATAAGTCGCAAACACATCAAAGTTTTTCATCGCTTCCGGCGAGAAATCGAGCAGAACCGATGGAACCATAGGTTGTGAAAAAAATATTTGGTTGCATTGGAACGTGTTGCGTCCGGCACCTCGTTTGCTAGTGGGTGTGGCATTGGAATACGTTGTGTGGGTGGGTGTGGCATATACGCTTCACCACCAAAAACACCACCTCGGCTAACCGGCACCTCGTTTGCTAGTACCAACACTTTGTTTGCTTGAATCGTCGGGATTTTTTTTTGTAAATCCATTGTAGAGTTAAGAGTGAAATGGGTTTTGGTTTTGAAATAAGGGTGGGTTTTTGAGAATGCGTGTGATTTAAATTGTGAGTTAAAGTTAAATATATAATGTATATAAATTTGATTTTTTTTAAATTGGTCATATGACCATTTTCAACGGTTGGATATCTCGAACATCGCATCATTCAACATGGGTTGTGCTGCTGGCTTGCTGGCTTGCGGAACTTGCCCGCCTAACCCTCTAGTGCCCCGTCCTAGCTCAGGTTGCGTTGAGGTAAAACTGAACTTAACCCATCTTAGGCTAGAGGGTATGGTGATGGTCCTCCAAGGGAGGATGATCCGCCACGTAGGCGTCACATCATCGTCCTCCCAATGATGGTCAATCCCACAAAACTAGAGGGTATGGAGGATGGTCCTAGATGATCCTACCCCACCACTTTTATGTTTTTTATTTTTTTAATCCTCTACTTTTTTTTAACATTTAACAAATAAATTAACAAAATATTTTCATTAATATTTAAAAACATTACATAAAAAAACATAGACTAAAAAAAACATAAACTTAAAAAAAACATAAACTTAAAAAAATCCTAATATATTAAAAAAAGCTACTAGTCTTCGTCCTCCATGTCGTCGTCTGGTTCGTTTTGAGCGTTGTTCCAATTGTACTCCACCAAGTCCGCTTGTAAGTTATGATGTGTGTACTCATTATTCCACAAAATGCACGACTCATGCGGAACCGACATCGAAAAATCTCGGGTGTGTACACGGGTTCGTCGGCAAAATAATCGGCTACTAGTTTATCGTGGGCGGCTATAAATGGTATAAAAATTGTATAAAAACTGATGAGTTTTTATAAAAAGGGAAGAGGGGTTATAAAATGTGAGAGAGATATGAGATTGTAGTGGGTGAAAAGTTGTGAAAATTGTGTAAAAGAGGTGAGTATTTATAAAAGTGCGAGTGAAATTGGTATTTTTTTAAATTATAACCGTTGGTTTTGAATTAAATGTTAGAATTTAATTTTTTTTTATTTTAACGGTCAAATTTGAAGGGGGGCCCACCATAATTGGATCATCGCCAACGTCAAGCACAAGTCGGTAAGGATGGGACCGGGGGGGATGGTGTGCCGGCGTTGACGGGTGGTCCATAGGACAACCCTTAATGGTGTTAAAAGATGAGTTTATCCCTCGCTTGGTCGTGTAATTATCTTGAATTAGATGACTACAGTTGCTTATGTTTCAGGTACGTCTTGGAGCTTAACAATGGATAAATCACTGCTTTGGATGGATTGGAGTGGAACGGGTCAAGCATGGAAGGAAAGAAGAAACAAAACAAAGAACTCAGGCACCTACCGTAATTTACGGTGGGTACCGTAAATTACGGTAGCCCTGAAACTTGCAATTTTCCACCGTACCATAGTAGTGTTCCACCGTAGCAGTCTGAAGACTACAGTAACTTACGGTAGCTACCGTAAGTTACGGTAGAGGTGACGAGGAAAAGACGTAACTGCTCCATTAAAACCGTTTTCAAGTGTCTTTTGATGGTATTCATGTTTGGGAACGTTACTCTGCACTTTGGGGGCGAATTTTAGCTTTGGATATCATTTGGGAACAATTTCTTACATTCCGGTTTTAGTTTTTGATTCGTATGAACTTCAACTTTGATGTTATGATGATCCACCGAACAATGTCCAGCTAAATTTGTGGTGATCATCTTAGGTGAAGGTTTCTCTACAACTCTTGTGTGATTTTCCTTAATTTCTAGAATGATAACTTTGTGTTTGCTTTGATTATCATGGTGTATGAATATTTAGTTTGTTAGGATCGTAGGCTCTCATGATTGTGCTTGTTTGTTTAATTTGAACAAATCGGAAGATATAAAATAGATTAAGTGCACCGGAAATGAAAACAAACTTTGTAAACACAATCGAAGAAGAGAATAGTTTTGATAAACAAATGCTTTTCATCAGTCGAAAGGTTACAAAGCAAATCAAAAGATTACAAAGTAAGCTTACAAAACTAAACTCCCCCTCAGCCTGATGCTCCAAGGTTGATTGCACAAGATGAAAGGATTAGACATGAGGAGAAGAACTCGCTCAGTCAAAAATCAAATGTAACAGTACAGGGTACTGTTACATTTATAGGCAAACCAAACCACTGAGGCATCTCAGCTGACGTCACCATGAAAGTGACATCTAACAACCTAACAAACTCTATCCACTGTTCTATACAAACTACTGATGTCTAACTACTGATTACATGGACACTGCTTCAACTAACTACTGTTTCACTTTCCACTGTTGTATGCTAAGCACTGATGTTGAGCATTAGTGCTTTCTTCAAAGGGTGATCAGACCTTGAATGGGCAGTGCCTTAATCTTCAGCAGTACTTAGGAAACAACAGTAGATAGAGCTTCAGTACTTTAGCAGCATCAATCATTAGAAACAACAATTGTTGCAGGAGCAGTACTTGAGTCATCAGATGTTGGAGCCACTGTCAAGGGGAAAGTTTAGTGCAAACCGCTGCTTATAATGAATCCACAGTTCTGAACCAGTTTTGGCTTTACATCATCTGTTCCTCTGTAGGGTTCAATCCCAACATAGTTGTAGCTTGTTAATTGGTATTTCAATTCTAGTCTAAATCATACGTTCTTGGTGTCGTTGACAATCGAGATATCACGGGAAGGGTTAGGGTTGGATATTGATTGATTGATCATCGGGAAACGACCTCACATTAATATAATCTGAGTACTTTGTTCCCTTTTATCACAACAAATGTTTATGCATGAGTTATGTCTATGTAACTCTTTCTAGTTGGAATTTTGCACAAGTGTTAAAAGAAACCGAAACCTAAGATGGTCATTGTTCTCATAATCTGAATTAAAAATCCAATCTTGATTAGCAATTAGTTGATAACTTAGTTTTAAACCAAACAATCCAAATTTGTGATCTTTAATTTCTGCACATTAGGTTAATTGTAGTTAAATTGCAAGACTAAAGAATCAACACATTTTCCACAAACTCCCTATGTTTGATACCTACTTGCCGCTAACTAATTAGTTGTAATTGGATTAAATTTGTGTGTACTATGACAGCACGTCAAATTTTGGTGCCGTTGACGGGGAGTAGTGCGCAACGTGTGTTAGTTTATTAGTTTTGTTTTGTTATTTTCGGGTTTACGCTGGTTGTGTTTAGTGTGCAGGTACTATAGGTGTATGCATACTAGAGGCTCTCACAAGTCGTCACCACTATCGTTTGATCCGGAAATTGAGAGAACGTTAAGGCAAAACCGAGTTTTAGTACGAGAAAACAGAATTATTGGTTCACCAACTTAACCCATTACACCACGAAACATCATGCAAGAAACCCAAGTACCACCCACAACGGGTCAAACGCCCTCATCTTTCATACCTACTTCCACACAACCATCACCAAACACCACCATGCCTAATACCACTACCGAACCTACTCCAACCCATGATGTTACACCGACCACTACCACCACATCACCGATTACTACTCAAGTTGCACCCAATCTTACCTTTAGCCCTTCTTCCACAATTCCACCATTGTCACACTTCTTTCCCCCAACTATGGGTCAATCATCCTCTACTTATCCAATACCACCCAATTCAACCATTGTCCATGCTACTTCATCATATCGACCATCGAACCAATTGGGCTTCCAATATTCATCCCTTCCATTCGGGCAATCCCCGGGTATTCAAGGGGATGGATACGATGATGGTTATGAAGAGGATTTTAGGGGGTATGAAGAGGAAGGTTTTTATTATGGAGGTGATGGAGGATATTTGGGACCTCAAGGAGGAGCGGGTCAATAAAGTCAACCGATTCAACAATTTCAAGACACGAGTAGATTACTGGTCGGGGTGCAACACATTAGACCACAAGGGCCACAATTGCAACGCCCTACACCGCTACATCAAGCGCGTCCTCAAAATACACAACCTCAATTTCAGGGGCCGATTCAACAACAACCGCCAATGCATCAATTTCAATATCAACCACCATTTGCACCTCAAGGACCTATGCAAGGGCAAATAGGTCAACCAAGAGCACCATTGGGTGCCCCTCGAATACATCATCGGGAAGTAGTACAGGGAATCGAAGTTCACTTCCGGCCTATTATCACTAACAATCCTTCGCCGGTAGTGATTCCTCATCATGCGGACGGAAGAACTTTTGAAGTTACAACAACCGCCCTCCAAAGTCTACCAAAATTTAAGGGGTTAGCAATGGAAGAACCTTATTTTCATTTGGAGACATACGAATCTATTTGCAACACGATTGGAGGTCAAGGGTTTTCCTCGGATGATGTCAAGTTAGTCCTTTTCCAATTTTCCTTGGAAGACAAAGCAAAGAGATGGTTTCACACTTTACCCTCTGCATCGATTTTTACATGGGCCGATATGCAACAGATTTTCTTGGATGAGTTTTACACTTCCCAAAAGACTAATGATGCAAGGAGGGGTTTGAGAAGTTTTCAACAACAATCGGGGGAAATGTTTCACGAGGCGTTTGAAAGGTTTAATATGATGCTAAGGAATTGCCCTCATCACGGTATCTAACTATGGGAGTTGTTGAACGCATTTCATGAAGGGTTGAGTTCGGAGGATGCACGTGATTTGATGTCGATTACTAACGGTACATTCGGTACAAACTTTAAACATGTTGATTGGGCATTTTTAGAACAAATGGCGGTGACTTCCAAAAGGAAGGCCCAATCCTCAAGACGGGCAAGGCATGTGATACAAAGGCCACAAGTGCATGGAGTAGAGAGTGGCAATGTTCAAACCACGAATCAAGTGTACAACGTGTGCACTAATTGCAACGAAATATGCCACACGGCGGAAGTTTGTGTAGTGGGGGTGGTTGATGAGCAAGTAGAAGAAGTGAATGCAATTCAAGGGGGTGGTCGAAATTTCAACATGAACTCCAACACATACCACCCTGGGCTACGAAACCATCCTAATTTCCGCTACAGAAACACAGCGAATCAAGCTAACCCAAACTTTCAAGGAGCTCAAGATAACTTTGCACCTCGCCAACAATACAATCAAGGGAACTATAGGGGTGGAAATAATTATGGCTACCAAGGGCAATTTCAACAAACGGGTCAAAGTGGTTCGGGTCAAAATTCATCAAGCGGGAATGAAGTCATGGATATGCTTCGGGCAATGCAACAAGACATGCAAAAACGAAATCAACTTGATGAAGTCCGGATACAAAAGGACGAGGTTCGTTACAAGAGCATTCAAACATTAACAACCCAAATGGGTCAATTGGTGACCGACGTGGCGGAGTTGAAGAAAAACAAAGGTCAACTTCCTAGTGACACAAAGGTAAATCCTTCTCATAGTTCATCACGAGGTAATGTTAATGTTCATCATGTTAGTGTGTTAAGAAGTGGCAAAGAATTTAAAGCCAATTTGTCACCGGGTTTGGTTGAAGGGGTAGTTGAGGATATAACGGGTATTGATAGTGATGATGAAGTTTCACTACCTAGTGAGTCTAAAAAATCAAATGTTGAAAAACCGGGATTGGATAAAAGTGAAAATAAAAATGAAAATAATGAAACTAAAAAAGATGAAGGTGAACCGAGTCAAGTCCCGTTTCCATCGGCTTTATGTGACATCTGTGCCTCCACGGCCATCGAACAAATACCAAATCAACTAAATATTGTATTTAATACTTGGGATTAGTATAAATATGTGTATCATTTGCACATATCAATTCTCGTTCGATTTCGAGCTCTAAATCGCTTTCTGGAAAGTTATACGCAAACTGGTGCGTAAACGTAATCAGTATTAACGCGAAAAACACTCTGTAATAGTGACATAGGCTTAACATACCTTAAATAACCTTTACATAACTTAGAAATAAGTTTTGGAAGGTTTGGTGTGTCGAAATCAAGTTTATTCGCTTACAGGGACTAATTTCGACAAACTGCGAAAGTATGCCGATTTGTACTGTAACGAACATTCCGGAACATGACCATAAGTTAAACATACCCTAAATATCCTTTACATAGCTTAGAAATAGGCTTTGAGGGGTTCGGTGTGCTAAAATAAACTTTTTGGTCATTAAGGGACTAAAAGCGTCAAAAGTGCATAAGTTTGCATTTTCGCGCATATCTTACGTTCTGAATACATCCGGACATCCAAAACTTTATGTAATCATTAAAATATTTTATTTAGTGATTGGCATGATAAAATTCCATTCGTCGCGTAATTTGGATCTTTTTTGCGTTCGTTACGACTTCCGTCGTAATTAACCGAACAACGCAACCGTACGACCAAACGAACCGACATACGAGATATTTTTGAGCATGTTTTGAGTTCCCTATACTTTAACTTCATTTTAGATCCTTGAAATGAGGTTAACGGGGCTTAAACGTGTCAAAAATGAGCCAAAAATGCAAGATTCTGAAGTTCAGGGACCAAAATTGTCATTCTGCCATAGTAATCTTAGGAAGGGACCAAAATGAAAAATCTAAATTCCAGATTGTTCCAGCTATTCCCCTCATTTGCACATGGTTTTAATGAAACTATGGGCTCCCATGGTTTCACAAAACCATGGGCACATGTGTACGGATGAGATCGAAGCTCGTTTTACGATGAACGATCCTAACGGTTCTAGTTTTCCTATATATACCCGTCTCCTTTCACTTGCAAAACCCACAATGATCTTATTTTGGCTCTCTAATTTGAAGTTTATGCTTCATACCTGAGAGTAAATCGGATCAAAGCTTGCGGGGACCTTTTGTAAGTATTCTTTCGTTCTTTTATCGTTTTTCGAGTCTGAAAGTCAAACTGCGTTTGACTTTCTGCATTGACCAGTTTATGGTCAATGCAAAGTTCGTTTGAACTTCATAACGTGAGCGTAATCACGATGGTTATAGTCCCTAGTGACTATACCTACTGATTACCACGTTATCTAGGTGTAGTGACGAGTCGTAGTTTCGGCCAAAATGCGCATTCTTACGTATTTTGTAACCAAACTACTTATAGGTATCAAAACCGTTTGTTTTGATACCAAATCTATTTTCTAAATTCATTAAACATGTTTTAACAAGTTTAACTCGTCACTTTTTAGATTAGTGCTTGTGTAGAGTCGTAAGTCAAGCGGACTAAACACCCGCTTAGACTTTCGAACACGACCCGTTTGGTCGATCATTAGGATCCGACCAAACATGTTTAGTGACCATAGTTGCATAGGGAATAACCTTCCGAGGTTACACCTTATGGTCACTTAGGTTTAATTAGTTGTATGATAGGTAGTTTATATGCCTTAGGTAAATGACCAAAATGCCCTTTTCATGCATAATTGGTAATTAAGCATATGTAACACAAAATTTTGTCACTTAATTGATTATGCAACATATTTAATCATGTTTAGGCATATAATACTTGTCATAGGACTAGTTATACGTCTCGAACGCGCTTTGCGCGCACGACGCGTTAAAGTAGCGTAAGCTACCTTAATGGGTCGCAATGGGTCGAAAGCACTTAGGTTAGGTTTCGATTTAGAATGTAGGCTTTGTTAAACCATGTCATATGAGTTCCAATACCCATTTGGTTTACAAAACCTCATCCTATCCGATCTTCCGACTTAGGTCCGGGTTATTTATATAGTTATTAGGTTGCCGTTTGTTTCCGTGCTCCCTCTAGCTTTGCTTGGTTGTTGTTCAAGACTTCTAAGCATTCTCAGGTGAGTACATAGTTCCCCTATTTTACTGTTTTCAATTGTTTTGGGGTGATTCATATGTGCTAAATGTTTTCAAGGTTTTAACGATGGCTTTTTTAAAACGATTTTCGATATTATAACAATGGTTTCAAAAACGATTAAAATGGTTTATATTAAATTAATAACGATTTCGATATAGTAAACAAACTTGTTGGTTGTATTTACATAACGAATAATATCCATTAGTTTTGGCCGAACCGACCAGTATTAGGTTATGGTACCATTGGATCTAACAAATCCCGTTATCAGACTGCACCCATGGTTATGTGTGGGTTAGGTGGGTAACGACTGAATCTGTGATTGTTAATTTACCCTTTGGTGGTTTATCAACGCGAGAAGCGAGGTAGTCGAGTCGCGAAGGTTTGGATGTTATTAGCGAGACGATCAAAAGTAGTTTTCACGATTTAAAACGAGAATGATTTAAACGACTAAAGCGATTTTTAACGAATTAAACGATTTGGGTAAACGATTGGTTTTTGGTTAGTGTTTAGATAACGGGACGGGTGTAATGTGATGAAAGTATGGTGGATACGCCGCTGGTACTTCCTATATATAAGTATTTTCATCGTATTACATACCGTGGCGTTATTTAGTTCACTTGGGTAAACGATTTTGAAACGATGTCACACAAACGAGGTTTTCGAAATGATATAAACCATACGAGTTTTATTAACGAGATTTATTAATGAGTTTTATTAACGAGATTTATTAACAAGTTTATTAACGAGATTTATTAACAAGTTTTATTAACGAGATTTATTAACGAGTTCTATTAACGAGATTTATTAACGAGTTTTATTAACGATTTAATACGAGATGTTTTACAAATTGGTTTTCTAAAACAAAATGTTTTCGAGTTAAGAATCATGGCTACGAGATTTTATAAATTATAACCAACTTGATTTGAGTTGGTTAATTATGTCGTAATACAATACTTTTCAAAACAAGGTTTTTAATTAAGTATTGCAACATGTAAACTAGCCATGAATCCGATACTCTTATAAAACCTATGTACTCGCCAGCATTTCTTTGCTGACTTTGTTTTCACATATGTTTCAGGTGTTGTTGAATGATGTTGATTGCTAGGATGCATGCTCACATAGGACTGGACGAGGCCTTAGTGACTTAATAACAATGATAGACTATGTTTAAATTGTTTATTTAGATTTCCAGACGATGTAAATATTTAATGTTTAATAAAACGAAACTTTAAATTTCCGTGTGTTTTGAAACAATGATTCTGTTACAACACTCCCCGACGATTCCGCCTCGATTTGTTGTTTTACGCGGTCGAGGTGTGACACTTTACTTGACCCGGGTAGGGAAATTTTTATTGCATCAAGAGGTCCCCAAAAGGAGGAGTTGTGGGACATGTTTAAACAAGTTAAAATTAACCTTCCACTCCTTGATGCAATAAAACAAGTACCCGCATACGCTAAATTTTTAAAAGAATTATGCACACAGAAAAGGCAACAGAAGAAGAAAATGCCTAAGCGGGTAGATTTAACCGGGCAAGTGAGTGCGGTTTTGAATGGGGAGCTTCCTCCTAAGCTCCAAGATCCAGGCACGCCATTAATAAATATACAAGTTGGAAATTTTCAAATGGCAAAGGCGTTACTAGATCTTGGAGCCGGGGTGAGCATTTTGTCGGGGGGCTTATATGACCAATACGACTTTGGTCTGTTAGCAAGGGTAGAGACAACGGTTGTTTTGGCCGATTTGTCTCATAAGTTACCTCGGAGGATGGTTCAAAATGTGATTGTGAAAATTGATGAGTTTTACTACCCGGTTGACTTTTTAGTCTTGGACTACTCATCCGCGGACCCAAAACAACAACAAAATGTTATTTTGGGTCGGCCATTTTTGAGCACCGTGCATGCTGTGATCGATTGTAGATTTGGTACAGTTGATATGACTTTTGGAAATCGAAAAATGCGCTTGAATGTTTTTACTAACAATTCTAATGCTGTTGGTGTTGATGAGTGTTTCATGGCAGATTTAGTTGACGGATGCAACCCGCACGAGTACGAGGAGGATAGTATGGATGTTTGTCTTTGTGATTTTTCTGAACAGGTACATGCTTGTGCGCTAAGGGTTGAAGAGGAGAAGCAAGATGCTACGGCATTGAAAGAGGGTCGAACGCCATGGACCCATCAATTTGAAAGCTTGCCGGTGGAAATAAGCTCGGGTACTAAACCATCACTAGAGGAATCACCAAAGTTGGAGCTCAAAGACTTACCAAGCCATTTGAAGTATGCTTTTCTAGGGGATAATGACACTCTACCGGTCATTATTGCCTCTAATTTAGAGATGGCGCAAGAACAAGCTTTATTAGAAGCCATTTAAAGGAATTAGTCCATCAATCGTCATGCACAAGATAATCACCACCGAAGATGCAAAACCGACAAGAGAAGCTCAACGGCGATTGAATCCGAACCTAAGGGAGGTAGTAAAGAAAGAGGAAACTAAATGGTTGGATGCGGGAATTATCTATCCGATTTCGGATAGTGCTTGGGTAAGTCCTACCCAAGTTGTGCCTAAGAAGGCCGGCATTCAAGTAGTCAAGGATGAAAACGGTGAACAAATCGCCACCTGACCGGTTACCGGGTGGCGTGTATGTATTGACTACCGTAAATTGAATGCCGCCACTTCTAAGGACCATTTCCCGCTACCTTTTATTGACCAAATCATTGAAAATTTGTTGGGTAAAAAATATTACTGTTTTTTGGACGGGTACTCGGGTTACAATCAAATAGCAATACACCCGGATGACCAACACAAGACCACCTTCACTTGTCCATATGGCACCTTCGCCTTTCGGAGAATGCCATTTGGCTTGGGTAATGCACCGGCAACTTTCCAACGATGTATGATGAGCATCTTCTCGGGCATGGTTGGAGAGTCGCTTGAAGTGTTTATGGATGATTTTTCGATTTTTGGCACTAGTTTTGAATCGTGTCTCAACGAATTACAAAAAGTTTTAAAAAGATGTGTTGAGAAAAATTTAGTGCTTAGTTGGGAGAAAAGTCATTTCATGGTGCAAGAGGGAATTGTGTTAGGCCATGTGATATCGGAAAGGGGTATGGAGGTGGATAAGGCAAAAATACGGGTTATATCATCGTCGCCACCACCGAAAAATGTTAAGGGTGTAAGGTCATTTTTGGGACACGCGGGATTTCATAGACGTTTCATAAAAGGTTTTAGTGTTATCACCAAACCTTTATGTAACTTGTTGTTAAAGGATGTTCCAGTTGATTTTACTAATGAGTGTTTGCAAGCCTTTAATGTTTTGAAGGAACACTTTGTCACACCCCGACCACGTAAAACATCAAATCGTGGCAGAAACGTCGGGGAGTGTTGTAAC